>JTDE01022213.1:0-10183 GCA_014338405.1 Paragonimus skrjabini miyazakii
TGTAGTTACAAGTAGGCTGCACGCTAATTCCATCAGGACACTTTGGTGCTCTGGTCACCTTACCCACTGAACCCATGTAGGAACAATATTCAAGAAGTAATGACTCAAATCCGCTAATGCCAACTTAAGAGGCCTTTCTCTAGGTCGCTCTTTACAAAAGAGGGGGAGCGGGTAAAAACCAAATCACATCAAGGCCGGCCACAGGCTAAATCTGAAGACTATAGTTTTAATTACCATTCCTGCAGTGTCTACTCAGGATCCTTTGTCTGTGATAGAAAGTGGGGACGTTGAATCTCTTGATGTTCGACCAGTGATTAACTCTTCGAGCTCAAGCATGCATGTTAGGGGCAGCAGATGCGCCGCGAAACTGTCTTCCCTGTTATGCACCCTGAATTCGACCAAACGGCCCGTCAGAACTCTTCTCAAGTATTCAAGACCGAAGAAGCCTGTTGGGATCACTTCCAACAAATCAGGTAGTCTTTCTTTGGTGCTCTACATTGGGCAGATCCCTTGCTGGTCTCACAGCATCACACATTGCTTCCCTTGAAGTTCGGTCCTCAACACACACAAAACTTACATTTCCCAGAATTAGACTTCTAAGTACCCACCTCCGAGTAGGTGACAGACGCCACTGGCTGCGGTGCAAGATTTGTCGATCAGTCATCCTGTAGAACCGCTGACGTACTTTCAGGCAAAAAGACGAACTCGCAACCACACAGTAATACTTCCAGAGGTACTCGGCTTAACAAACCGGGCTCAGCTCAACTGCCGCCAATAAATCCGCCCTCAGTTTCAGGTCTTACCTTTCAAGCCCTTCCTCATTCCTTCCTCTCTCTTTCCTCACAAAATCCTTAGGCACGTGTATACGGGCTGTCCGAATCTATTCAATAAATTTCCTGAAATCGGACGGTTGATTAATTGCACTCAATCCTACCTCCTTGCTTATACGGACACCTAGCTCATTGCCGTCGTCATTAATCGTGAACTGAGTTTCCTCGGGGGCTTATTTTACCAGGCCGGCTCTGCCCGAGGGAGATTGCGCGTTTTTCCAATCCTCCGAAGTTAGTGTCCTGACACTCACGGTCATCGAATTATTTCATTCCTCTGATAAATGTGACGCTCTGTGGCTTCGACTAGCGTTGCTTGGCCAAGATACACTCAGTGAAGTTACATCCTCATGAGACACATCCTCTGATAACCCTCTTGTTATCATTCTATGGTAGTGGTGTCTTCCTCATGTTATTATGATTTTAACGCACTCAAGGTACAATGGTCATCAGGCCCAACTCAGATTGTGGGGGCGGAATGTCGGCTTTCTTGTCGATTTCGATACGACTGACAGCGTAGACACAGTGTCAACCTTCCCACACGATATCGTTTTGGTCACTTTGACTTTCGCGCTAATAGGAGTCAACTGATAGGCGGAATGGTCTTCAGCCCACCATTTAGACATAATGATCACTGTTTGTTCGCCTTTTATCTTGTCCGTTTCTGACTGAAACAATCAAGAAGAAAGACCACAATTCGGAATTTCATTCCTGCCGATCCAACGGCCTGAGAAGCTACCTCGGTTCTCTTCCTCTTGCGTTTTAGAGGGCGGACGACTCGTTCCTACCACACAAAAATGTTCACTTTACCTTCTTACTCACCAGTTCTGACTAGAATACATCGTCTTCTTTCTGTCTGTTCTCACCTCTTCCTGAAGCATAATCCTACCGGCAGAGTATGTTCGCTTGAGTCAATCGATTTACGCTTTTGTAGTCGCTCCAACGGAGGGGTGTGTGGGACAAGTATGCGTACGTACTGCCGGCGTCTTATTCCTATACTCAGGTTGGAGTTTAGGGCAGACAGTCTGACAATTTCCATACCAAGAGCCGCGTATTTCCAGGCTGTCCTTTTTCACCATTTTGTTTACTTTCGTCATGAACAGAATAGTAGGGGACTGTTCACAGCATCCACAAGATATTGTTGTGGACCTCCTACCTGGTGGAAGGCTGACTGATCCTGACTATGCTGACGACAAGGTGTTGTTTGATAATTTTCAAACAGCGCAGAAAATGCTAGGTTCCGTTTTGCTCTCTGCCAGGTTGTTCGGGATGCGCTTTGCAACCTCAAAGTGCATATTATTTTCACAAGCCTGCTGTGATTACTTGGATTCAACTTTTGTTAGTGAGGTTATGGATATTGTTGACCAGTTTGCGCACTTGGGAAGTTGTACCAGCGGCGACGGAGGTATGGGGAATGAAATAGAAGCATGTACCTCCAAGGCCATGGCGGTATTCGCCAATCTAGGACACCTCTGACGGCCGAGTGATATTTCTTTGAAGCTTAAGTCATCTATATGATGCGATTGTTAGGGATGTGCTAATTTACAGTTTCGTACCCTCGCCGCTCATGGTGGAAAACGAGAACTGTCTTCAGACATTTGACGATTGATGTCTACGTCCGACCACTCGCCCTGAGTGGCACCAACGGGTAAACAACGAGTAGGTTTGGAAACGGGTATTTGGTGGTGATTGACATTCGAGTTATTTTGTCCAGTCCCTAAGTTTATCTAGACTTAGATGTCTAGGCCATGTATTAAGGATGCCAGCTAGTCGTCTGTCACATCGAACAACTTTGTCGATAACACGGTCGACGGGCGTACGGTGCGAGATGGGCGGATGATGACCTGGCGTAGAGAAATAAAACCGTTCGCTAAGGGGTTGGCTACTGTAGCTCGGGTTCGTCTCCCGGGCTGGGTACCTCGCGACTCACACAGTCAGTAGCTGAAGACCTTAGGTGAGATGGTGGTTAATAAGGCTCAGCGATGTAAACGTTGTTGTTGTTTAGTCGAGCTGTCTGTGACTAAATGACGCGGGACAGTGAAAGCCGTAAGGAAGGTGTCTTACCGATGACGTCTTGCTTTTTGTTGAGAAATTCGCATTATTTTCCAGGAAAATGGACTTCTTCATTTTCTGGGATTGTGAGCGCCCGCCAGAATTCTCGAACGTCCGAGAAGTTGCGCTCGCCTCTGATTGGTCAGTTCAGTGGCCTAGGCCCAAGGCCACCCAAAACCTATGAATACAGTTGCTGTAAATCACTATTTTGCCCTCGGGCTGAGCAGCAAATGAAGCTCGTTTGTAGGTCGTTTTTTCTTAGTTGTTGGAGGGTTCTAAGCTGCGAAAGTTGGATTCCGATATTTGCGCTCTGATTTCCGTTCAGTTTTGCGATATTGTTGCGTTCGTTCGTGAGAGAGATACTGCTCGTGGTCTTTGCCTTTTTTTCTTGTCTTTCTCTGTCAGGTGAGGTCGTAACACTTTTATTTATGGATCGATTGTTTTCTGAAACGTGTGGCCGTTTTGATTTTCAGTGTTTGCTTATAGACGTAGTTGCAATGAGTTGTTAGGCTCCCCCCTTTCTTTTTTCCTCGGCTAAGGCTTGTTTTTTTCCTGGGTGGCTTTATGACAACTAAGCGCCAACGGGAACCACTGATGTATTACTGTCTATGATTGTGGTAATGATGATCGGCAGTTCAGAGAATCTAAACGCCTTCCGTACCGTTAAAAAGAGGCTTAAAGGGAAAAGCTCGCGCGGTCAGAACACTTGTTAGTTAGGCGTACGTTTGACTGTGGAAAATACTTTCAGTTTTCTCTCTGTGGTTGTCCGACGAGGTGACTTCTTTCGACTCCGAAATTGCTTCCGAGTTATTCAGCAAGTGGTGGTCGTCTACAATGTGCAACAACCGAGCTGGTATCCTACTTTACTTCTGTGAAGTATTCCGTAACTACTGCACAGGACATGCAAAATCCTCTGACCTAAGTTTACTTATATAGTATGGTGGGCTCAGATCAGATCCATACCAAGATCTTCAAAGAGACAGCTGCTAATCTGGCAGCACCCTTTTTATACCGTATAGGTAGTTACTTCGGACTCGCATTCTTCCTGGTGCATGGAATGAAATCAGTCACGCTTATCTCCGAGGCGGATGATCGACACTCCTCTACTGGCTACTGGCCGGTCAACCTTACTGACATCCATCGCGAGATGATGGGGCGTTTGTCAGAACACGTCATTTTTTCTCCTACTCAGCTTGGCTTTCTTGGCCTATCATGCGTAACCAACATGCTTCATGGACAACTTGACAGAGGGTAAAAACAATGTTCTCAACTTCTTTGATTTTTCCAAGGCTTTCGACCGTGTTCCACATAATACCCTCTGAGGAAACCTGGAGACTTACGTCATCCAAGAAGAGGCTGTTTGCTGTTGGCTGTCACTAAACTCATTTTTGTTCTCGTATTTATTGCGTCGCTCGGGCCTACTACACTACCACCATTGATCCTCGTTTCCTTTTTCCCGCTTCGGCTACTAAGTCTCGATTACCAGATTAGTCACTCGATTCAACTCTGCTTGTCATGTCCTCTTATTCACTGATCGCATGGAAGTGCTTAGCCGTTTGGTCGCAACGAGCCTGTAGCAAAGCTGCTTTTTACATACAACGCAGTCATCTTCCGTATAAATAGGGGGTTGTCAAAGCTATCTCCAAGCGGGGAGCACTCCACTCGCCAGGTGATTGGCCTCGTTAACTGACATATTAATGAATACGGAGGCCTACTATCGCTTCGAATGCATCTGTTGTGTACGGTAATAAGCATAGCCAGGCAACCATGTTTTTATTCACTGCTTTCTCGGATTAGGCAGATGAGTCAAGTTCTGGAATTGTTAGCCCCATGTGAGATTTCTGAAAGAAACCCCTATCTTCTGCAGTCTCACAGATCGGATTTTTGAATTAGTGATCTCACGGCATAAACGGCCGGAGAGTATCAAGGTGTGATTCTGCCTACTGACAATTCTATATCGCTTTCATTTCCCTATTCTATTTCGTTTCGCTTATGTTTTCAGACGATTCCCCGTTTGAGATTTTTAAAAACGAAAACAACTGGCAGTTACACATATTTACCGTGCTCATTAGTGAGCGCTCTCACGAGTCTGCTAGGATGTAAATCCGCAATTTTAACACTGTCATTCGTTTGAACCTATGTGTAGTTTGCTTTCGATCCAAGTACCTCTTTCCTAGTGTCTCTAATGAGACTGAAGCTGTATCTTGCGATCAAATGATATTGGGAATCGTATTGCCTTCTAAGACAAAGTAGTGTTCGCTCGATTGGATCTCTGTTACTAATCACTTGTGTACCGCCGGACTCAGTGGATCAGCTAAAACCTGTGGACGAAAGTCAGAAAAGCCTTGTGTTCATTTGTTCGGTCTGCACTTCAACAGACTTGTCCATATTCTGTGAAGAATGCTTTCTGTGACGCTCACATCGATCCTCCGAGACAACTGGCATGGTTAAAAGTCTAGTAGATTGTTTGAATACTCAGCCTTATCGTCTTGAGGAGCGACTAGATCGTGATGTCTGAGCACAACGTATTGACACGGATAAGAATCTCCTGCAAATATGTGTATTTTACAGTTTTTATGTCTCGGACGTCACGTTACATCGTAAGCGGAATCATCGTGTGAAACCGCCCCGTATCGCTCGATCATGGGCACAAGTCGGTCATATCGCGTTCGGTTAACGATTCCTCGGCATGTTAGGCTATGGCGTTTAAGCTAGGGTCATATCGTCGATCGGCCATGTTTTGTTCTGCTGTTTGCCCAAAAGTCTTGCTTCATCATCATCAGTATAGACAGCAATACCTCAGTGGTTCACACTGATGCCTAACTGCCACACAACAACGAAGAAGGAAAGCAAACCCTGTATAGGAAGAGAGAGAGAAAAAAAGGGAAGGAGAGGGGACCTAACCATTAAAACATAGCTACGTCTACATTCAAGCACAACATCAAGGCGCCTACATCTTGCAAACAAACAACCGGGCTGTAAGTGAAAGTCATGCTTGGGTCACCTTCTCCGTATTCTAGCCGATAGTTTGTCGCAGTGGACGTTATTTACCAAGGACATGAGAACTTAGGTGAAACTGTGAGACGGTTACGTAACGACGCCGTCACTGTTCCGTTGAGCAAAGTTGGTTGGTGTTGTTTGTCAGGTTGGAAATTTCGTGTTCGTTCAGATAGCTAGCCAGACATGCCTTCTGACCTGGCAGTATGACGCAGTCAGTTGTGTCTATATCAACGCTTGGTAATTCTTATTTTTACTCCTTTTTCACTTCCTTTACTTTTGATCGATTTTTTTCACATAACTCCTGTCTATCGTTCCGAGGGACGATGGCTTCAACATTAGTAATATCCGTTGAGGCTCATAGCTGTTCATGTCTGTGGTCACCAGCGTCTTCGTAGCCTTGGTCCTATATGGTAGGATCACCGCACATGTGACGATACTGCTTGCGGTCTATTTTCTTGGAGCACTCCCCATCAACTTATTCTCAAACATTTTGGTCTCCTTGTTTGGCTTTCAATTACCAAGACGCACTTTGCGAATGTCATCTCATTATATGCACAACCTGGGCTTAGCTGAAAATGGACACCAAGTGATCAGTGCGCGATATAGGTTTTAGTGATCAGGGGTGTACTATTATGGAACATTACTAACTTTTTGACTAGGGCGCAAAAACCGACTCTTGCCTTTAATTAAACGCGCTAAAATCGTGCTCTCATTGAGCCTCAGCTTGTTCCTTTCGACCTCGTTTCAACATTTGTTCCTCGCTATTTTCTGTTCACTTTTCAGCCCTACCATTGACTGGAATGCGGCTTCGGGCTGCCTCTTTCGGTGTAACACGGTCTTGTTTGAACAAAACATTCTTATCCGTTTGTCACAGACGATATCAAGCGGCAAGTTTTCAATCCGTAACTCTGTGTTTTGTAGTTTTTGGGTTTTCCACTACCCAACTGGGCGCAAATACTACTAATCCAGTACTCTGCGATAGTAACCAGAACAGAGTTGCTGAACATATTTTATTCTAGATGGGACCCAACTGTGAAAAGTCAGGGCTTCGGCTGGATTCGAACCAGCGACAGAAACACCATGCCTCAGCGCGGCAAGCGCTTTACCAGCTGAGCTACGAAGCCACGCCAGGAGCTCGGAAATTTCACCTTAGGAATCGGTTACCCACTCGTCCTACTGTCTCATATGGAATCCACCAGATGATCCAGGGGATCGACTGATGCGACAGGGCTTCTCAACCAATTCACGCTGGAATCCACCAACGCCACTGTTGAGCAAATGATTCCATATGAGACAGTGGATCGTGTGAGTAACAGAGTCCAAATGTGCAATTTCCGAGCTCCCGGTGTTGGCTTCGTAGGTCAGCTGGTAGAACGCTTTCCGTGTTGAAGTATGCTGTTTCTGTCGCTGGTTCGAATCCAGCCGAAGTCCTGACTTTTCACAATTGAGTCTCATCTAAAATCATAAATCTGCCAAACTACTTATTAGTAATATTTTATTCTCCCTGGAAGACTTGACAGAATTAAAAACAAACATTTCAGAGCAACTTCAGTAACCTGATTGGCATTTTGAAAGTGGGTCAGTCAAATGTGGCGAAATAATAAATAACCACTCGGATGTGTGGCGGCTTCAATTCGTCTGGGATTGCGGTCTGGTCGTAGGATCTTGTTACTAGAAACAGCCCCAACAGTCCTTATTGCACAACTGATCAACCCTTACTCAAACAGTACATAAGCCTGGTGTGCAACTTGTTAATACCTGGGCATTGTGGACAGATACAGCTTACCTCAGGTTACCTGTTTGCGCTGGTTATGATCACTAGGGTACGAAACTGTGTTAATACTACTTCGAACTTTGTTTATTCACCTGTAATCGATGAATCGAAATAAAATCAAGACCAGCCGTCACGTATTGGTTTGAGGATGAGCATCGTGTAACTTGAAGGCGCATACATCCGTTTTTTTTTCATTTTGGCTAAGAACTTCAGGTGTTGTGTTGTTATGTGGCTTTCTCGTTAGACTTGTACGTCATTCACGTTACATAACACTTTGCGCATCAAACTATGAAGTTTTCACCTTTTACATTACCGTTAGACTGAAAACTAAACCTTTTTGTTCCTGATTTCGTATACAATGTTGAGCTTGAGTTACAGCAGATATTAGTTCTAAGGGGCTCTACACTATCCAGTTTATCCGATTACAGTAGACAGATTGATACGAACAATGTTTTACACCTGCATGATCATATTCCTAACGCCCCAATAAATTATCACTCTTTTCTTTCTTCCATACATATTTTCGTGCGGTTGACTGTTACTCCTCCAGACTGCTGTGCCCGAAAGTGTCGGCACCTCGGAGTCACCCAAGTGGATAACTATTTGTGGACAGCCCTATCCACGTGATGCTTGGTTCAATATCCCACCACGTATTATCGGCTTATCCGATCGGCGTTTGCACAATCAAAAGTATCATCCATTGTGTCTGATCAAGCAACGCATTGTGGACTTCATGTACAAGGTAGACTACATCATTTTCTTCAAAGTTCCATATATCTTTCTTTTCGTAACAGGTTAGGCTTGTACTGTATCTCGTCTGATAATAGGTTGGTTTGGCGCATGGTATTTTTGCGTAGCCGATTGTGTTACGTTGAATGACGATGCTTGTGGATTGGACCACTCAGGCAGCCCACCATCTTTGTTTACTGTTCGTGTAAGTGCGGTTTATTGTAGCGCGAAATCACCTTTTCGCGATCAGGATTCAAGTTTATGGCTTATTTCGTTCTCTATAATCCCGCAACATGTCTATTGACTTTTTGTTGTGAATTGTATACACTCCGTTGGCTTGGTAGACAACTCATCTGGCGATTGGTTGCAACTGTACAGTGATTAGAATATGGAATTTTTTTGATGTTTCTCATCAGACTAACATTGTGGCTTATTTCACTCTTGTTTAAACTCATCAGGTAGATACATAGCCGTATCTGAATCCGCAACCTTTGAGTTACGAGTCAACGAGTTCTTGTGCACTATGCCTCAAGTATCGTCTCTGTCATACTCTGTTTGACGATTCTAAGCAAAGTTGTCAGTTGGAGGCTGGATGTCGCGAAACAGCAATACAATGTATTATTCCTTCCTGAACGTGTGTGTCAGGTATGTACGCTCTTGTGTCACATGACTCATATACTGCAAACGTCGTGTAGGAACTCGTTTTCGATTATGGGGTGCGAATTGTCTGCTAAGCGAGCTTTGCTTTACGAAAAATACAAGACAAAAGGCAAAACGATCCACTGTTAGCACTGTGTCGTACATGAAAACGTCCTCTGAATATATTGATTAATATGACCTTGGAGTCCGCTTGAGCACGCGAAATTACATTTGGATCCACAGATACTCCATATTTTGGAACTTATTTTCACGTAGGGCTTCAGGATCGCCTTCTTTGAGTTAGGTTTATCGCGACCGTGACACTCAAGTTTCAATCCGCTGTTTGCAGGCGGCTAAGCGCGAGCCATTTGCGGTAGTCCTTTGTCATGACACTCCATTCTCTTCAAAAAGCTCCCATTTTTAAATAACCGTTTTGGGACAGAGCCTCCCTTGATGTTCCTGGATTAACCGTCAGTGTTTTGTTCACTTATCTGACCTTTAGTCAGCTGCACTCGTCAACCTTTAGGTGATCATGACCACTACGCTGTGTTCCGATCGCAGAGGAACTGTGGGTCACTATCCATCTTATCTATGTTCATCTGTTGTTCCCTTCCGGTGAGGCGTCCTAGTCGCTTGTGAACAGGCTTTTGTTAGTTGTTCTCTGAATTGATGATATAGAAACTGGCGAAATCCGACACGTTAGTCTTTCAGCCGGAAAGCGATCTTTGTTTGTTTCGAAGCAGTTTATTCTGTTTTTGTCGGTGGACACTTTTATCATAGTGATTCCAACACAGTTTGCGACTTTTAAAATAGCTGTGCATAACTGCACTCGTTTTGTTAGGTGCAACCTATTTGTAAATTGCTCACCCAAAGACTATTTCGCATAACCGTTTGATTCTTACACTATGTAAAGCAATTTGTTCCCTTTATGAACTTGAATAAGGCAATGAGAAGACGTAAATCATGTGATGTTCTCCGGACTAACATTTCGTACATTCTGATCACACATGGACATGTAACTAATTTTAAACATTAAGACAGGATTCCGTAGGTCGGAAATAATGGCTTAAGGGATTAGACAGACAGACACGGAAATGAAGATTAAACAAATGGGGATGCTGACTACCAAGGCAGCTGCAGCGTCAACACAAATTGTTTCTGA
>JTDE01022214.1:9666-27606 GCA_014338405.1 Paragonimus skrjabini miyazakii
TACACAAGCCCGACCACCTCGCCAAGGTAGCAGTATCGGCCGGGAACGTTTTCGATTAGGTTTAAAGTGCCAAGGATGCTTAACAAACGTTTCAGAAAAACTCTCTTACCTACAGGAGAAGCAACCAACATCCGCTCTCTAAGACCACATTTGTGTAAACAAAGGAAACCTTTAAAAACTCTCCAGTTGTCGTGGTCACGACGATGGATCCGCTCTATACGTAACCCCTAATTCTTATTTTAAACGTCTTTTTATTTTACCAATCTCTTCGCGAAATTTAGTACCGATCAACTTGTCAATTGATTTACACCATGACCGTCTTGTTGTTCGACTGCTTGACCTACGTACTACGTTATCGCTATTCAACAGTTTATTAATTATCGTTGTTGTTGTGTTCACCCTCCCCGGGTCTCAGTCGATTGGTTGTAATTACCTGCAGCTTTTCATACATGTAAACGCTACAAGCGACTTATTGAAAAATATTTCTTCGCGATTTGTATGTCGTTAAACTTGTTAATTTATGGTAATCTATTTTGACAGTGTTTCTAGAACACATAATAGGTATTCTGCGAGAACGTCGTTGCATTATTCTTCCAATTAGGAAGAGAACGCGGTTGTGCATCGTAGACTTTAGTTGAGATGATGTCATGGAGACGACCTGCGGAAGTTAAAACAAATGACCCTGTATAACACCTGAGAGATTTGTTCGTGATCCTATAGCTCTCTCTGTGAAATGGGTCTACATACCATCTTGCTGTAAATAAGTTCCACTCCGTGGTCATAGTTCTGCCATCTTAAGATAATCAAAAATGGATCTGGAAAGAAGCCACACGCTAGCAGTCATCCAAAAGCAAAATATCATGCATTTCAAATCAAACCTAAGAGTAAGACTACGAGATGATTTCACTATGACGCGTAGATGCTGTTGGGTCAAGCAAACCTGATTTTTGCCTTTAGTACCACCTGGCGGTTTCATCGGAAGGGGAAACCATAACGATGTTATGACGCTCATCTGCATCTCCAACGGAGTGGTGGGTTTTCGCATTTTCTGTGAAAACTTAAAAACTAATGGAAGAAACTAGCTTAGGAGTCACTGCCAAATACCTGTTTTCTAACCGCCTCGTTGCTTACCCACTGGTGACACTCGATGCGGGCGATCGAACGCAGACATCGATGGTCAAATGCCTGAAGACGGTCTGTATTTTTATTCTAAGCAGTCACGTTTCGCAGCCGTAAAGTAGCACAGCACCCATAGCCGCCTTATAACTGCAACCCTTAGGCTTCATAAGGATGTCTGCCACCAAAGATGCTCCAGATTAGCGAATACAGCCCTGGTCCTATATTTATGCCACGTATGACGCAACTTGCCAACCGGTCCAGAATCTCCATAACTTGTTTATTCAGCATTAAACCTACGTGAACACAACAGTCTCGAAGAAACACTCTGAACGTTGATATTGCAAGGGGCATTCCGAAGCATACGGTAGTACTAGATAATGTTTATCACTGTGTGTAAGGTTTCAAAACTGCTAATCAGCACAGTCAGAGTTAGTTAGTCTTCCAGCGGGTAGAAGACCTATGTCACCGTTCTGCGATCGCCTCGGACAGTCGCCATTATATCGTCTATAAACAAATTGAACAAACTAACCAGATATACCTTGTCTTCAATAGGTAAACTGTGAAACAATCTACCGTAGACTCTATCCCGAGCTGAAATATGAAAATAAACTCTGATTGCAAGTTCGTAAACTTGTTCAGAAAATCTATACGTATAAGCAACCTTAAATGCACGCATTGATCCAGTGAATCGAGCGTATTTTTATGGTGGATGAAATGGCAATCGTTAGTTGGCAGTAGGTGTGACACTTTTTCATAATTTAACGAGGAGTAGAAATTTGATCCAAACACCCACGTTCAGAGGAACCTCTTCCTGATCTACCCAACACACCGTGCGTTCTAAGTCTTGAAGTCAGTGTTTTGTATCACCTACGTTTGTTACCAATGAATATTACTGAACACAGCCTCCTCATCGTTATGCCACCGGACACTCAAAGGCACCAAGAAAACCCTTGCGGAGCGGAGGAACAACACGAAAAGGTCGTTTCCGGTAATCGTTTAAATACGGTATAGCTCAAGTGGCTGAAATAGACTGCTTTATCACGCCTACAGACAGACAGTGGTAGTGGTTCCCTCTTTATACGGCTGAGGCCTAACGAACAAGAGTGCAGGAATTTTGAGAGTGGCTTAAGTTAGTTTATGCACGACCGATGATTGAAAATCGAAGTAAACCAAAAGGAAAGGTCAAATGAACGTTAAGTTTGAAATGAAACGCTTGTAGCAATTTAAGGCCGAATCCGAACAATTGTCAGTTAGGATCATATGACTATTAACCACGATACATAATGAAGCTTGGGCTATTTTCCTCACGTAAGTCTGTTAGTGAACGTCAATCTCAGTTGCTTAATGTACAGTTACATGTGACTTCATTCATACCTCCGAGAACCTGAAAGAAAACACAAGGAAGTAAGAATGGGACAACAATTGCAAAGATAGAACCAAACTACGGGTTTCGTGATATAAGTCGGGTCAGAAAACACCTCTTACCAAAGAGTATCTCGAAGTAACTGGCAGCTAAGTTGCACTAGATCGTCCAAAACTGGACAGGAATATTTAAGTAAGCGAAACAATCGGGATATTCCCTAAAACGGAAACACCATCCTGAAAAGTTGTAACAGTTCTGAACCGACGGAGCAATAGACATTTACAGACACACTGAATAGTCACCGACCTACAGACTTCCGGAACATCCCTATAATAAGAAGCATGATGTCATGATAGAAGATCACAACAGTGATCGAAAAAAGAATAAGTGAAACGACCCATGCGTATGATTCAAAGAACTGCGACTCTTTTGTTTCCACAAAAACTTGTACCATCAAATGCATCGTTTGCGCAAAATTCGACGCTGATACATGGATGAAAATATCTCAGGAAACCCAATTGTGCGAAATCAGCAGTTAAGCAGTTTGGTGAGACAGGGTATCAGTTAAGATATGACTAATGGAATTCGAGATATTGAAAGAGAGAAACGAACGGGACATCGTATTACCAAGTGATAAGTCACAAAAGCATTGACACAAGGATGCAGTTACATGATTGTGAACTTGCTGGGCTCCATCAATCAGCAAACCGTTAGTTTCCGATTCACAGTTGTTCACCAAACACTGTCCGCAACTGGTCCATCACAGACGTCGAACACTCGCAATCTGTACAATTCGATGCCACGCGGACAGAGCGTTAGGGCGTAGGTCTGCAACAACCTAGCAACAGCAAACAAACAACCGAGTTGCCAGTGAGAGAGAAACCTATAGAGAGGCCAACCCATTGGTAACAGTCTTCAGTTTTCTAACACCAAACTGATTCACCTCGAACCTTAGGCCAATCGGCTGCGGCATCGGCAAAGGGTAGTCGGAGTGGTAGGCGATCAGCTGACATCCTCAGTACCAGACCCAAACACCTTAGTCTATGCAACCCTAAAACTAAGCAAATGGACTCGTTTAGTCCTCACTTACTGATTATTTCCTTCTGAACCTCACCTAGGGAGGCTCGCTGATGCCATCTGATGTGTGCGAATGAAAGCAGACATCAATATCCGAAGACGATTTACGTCCTCCAGCTTAAGCGGTCAAGTTTTGTAAGCGTAAACTAACAGCAATCTCACAATCACTTTATACACACGCCTAATACGCTTCAAGGAGATGCTTCTGTCTCTAGATGACGAAGTTTTTGGTTCACAGCAGCAAAATAAATATCCCAGAAGCACTGGATCGGTAGAACAAAGCGCATAACTCACTCGATACCGACCGTCTACCATACCCACAACGCCGATTGGCTCAGTTGGTTCCAATTTTTGTACCACCTCAGCAGCGCAATCTGAAGATCTCTCCAAACAAAACCCAACGAAGTCCAGATCCGGAAGCTTGACAAGAATGTTATCCACACAATAGATCTGTATATACTCAACGCCACGAGCCTCCATGTCTTCCAGAATATTTCGTTGCCGCAGAGCCCGATAAAGTCCACCATTGCCATCTAACAATCAAGGGTAGCAGAGTGGTAGGAGTATTAGATAACATGCGTGAAGAGATCATAATCGAAAGGTAGAAGAAATCGCGCACAACCCAATAGACATTCAATAAGATCTTAGTTAGCGAAAAATTACGGCAATGCCATCAAGTACGGAGTAACCGTTAGACCAACGCTGATACGATTTCTAAAAAGCATCACAGAAGTATAGAATGAAAACAAATTAAGCTAAACATAGATCTAACGCACACAATCGTAACGAGGAGCATGGTATGAACTCGCTTTACAAAAGTCAGTGCAAAAACACATTAATACTATTATCGTGTACTTCAACAAGGGGCTTCCCTGAGAGCTCTCATTGGCACCGACCACTTATGCCCACACTGCAGGCAATTACTTGCGTCATTTGCTATGATTTCGAATATGTATCTCTAACGTAAAATGCTGAACATCCGATCGAACCTTAAGAAAGTTCAGCAGAACAGTGGACAACAATTAAGGGTGAGACGTATAGGAAGCAGCTAGGTCAATCACGCACGGTTATGACAACGATGAACTGACGGAGGAATCGGTTTACTGATCAGTTACATTCATTCACAATATCAGGTGAAAAATTGAAGACGCAAACTATCGTAGGATGTTGAAAATAAAACTCAGGACAGTAAAATGATCAAGCTTCCACTATACACCGTGAGATGGTAATCATACTACCTTGAATATTTTGATGAGGAGCGTAAAGATGAAAGCAAATGAAAGTGAACCACCACCGAAATAAACAACTGGAACTCCGGAAGCCGATTAGTTAGAGAAACGAATTCGTCAACCTCGGACAGGATTAAGGGAGCGTGTTTCGTACAGCTGTGGATTCATGTGCAATTGCGACCCACCAGAGTCAAAATAATAATAATAATAATAATAAAATAGATAAATCAATAAACAAAGATCCTTTAAAATGTAGCCAAGAGAAATGCCTAACACAATACCAAACGTGTCAGGAGGTTGGAGAAACACCACTACTATTTCATTCAGTAAGGGAGGATCCGGTCTTATCCGTAAGGATTTGTAATTAAACATTAGGGATGTTTTTCAAAAAGGGACGAAGTGCGTGTGTAGAATAAAACGAAAGGGTTGTAAACAAACCTATATAAGACAGACCATGAAGGAACTCACGGGTGGAATAAGTGAACATCAAAGGAAAACTAGGTAGCAATCCTAAAATGGACTTGAATTTCAGACTATGATCGGGAATTACGCATCCGCTTGTTGTGCGTCAGACACAGGTTAGGAAAGTGGTCTGGAAAATGTCGAAATAATTAGCCGTCAAAATACGAATGGCAAACAAAATCGACGGCTCCCACCTCTCTGACACATGGTGAAAAGACACGAACCGATCAAGTTAATCTGCATTGATGACTGGACGGATTAATACTTTCAGTGGATAAAAACTATAATAATTCACTCAGCTATATCCCCAAAAGTGACCCTTTGGTGAGTATATCTGACGGGTTTCATCGATTTCGTATGCCCATGATCCACTGTAATCACTAATTCGATCACATCACTAAGCCGTCTTTGAACACTTGATTCATGGTTTCGTGATCTCAGATCCACTTGGGTTTACATTTCTAACCGATCTTAAATAGCTACAAATTTATAGCTGATCCACCTAGCCTCATGAATCTTACACAATAGAAAAAAGTAGTCTTCCATAAACAAATTTTTACGACTGCCAGCAAGTTGCTCTGAAGTTAGAAAATTGCAATGTCAAAAACACAAGTTGAAAACCGCTCTTTAGAGTGCAACACGTTTTGTGACAAAACTGGCTTAAACACACAGTCAGTCAATTTGCGTCTTTAGTGACGTAGACTATTAACAGGCTCCTTACGAAATTGTCCCGCCTCCAGATGTTCCGATATGATTCCGTAGTACTAAGTGGAACAACAACTGAAGGACAGCGCGAGGTTGAGGACCAATATGCACCAATGAACGCAAGTAGGCAAAATAAGAATACGACAGTTCCCGGACGGAAAACTGCGTCCATGAACGAAACAGGTTTGTAAATTAGTGGGAGACTGACGAAAAGCTGACAGTTTTTCCACAGCAATTGAGACGAGTCGTGTAGATTTATAGTTTGACAACATCAGTTGAGGAGCGTGACGTGGGACTATACTGCTCTACGTCGTAAAAACCATAGGCCCCAACATTCAGGTAGATTTTTCGGCCGGTTATTTGTAGAAAGAAGTATTACATGGAGATGGCACTTTCCACAGAGTTCAAAATCCATGCTCGAAGCAGGGATATGTAATATTGATGAAGTTTAACAGAAACAAAACTGGTGCTCCGTCTCAAAAGAAGTCGGCCAAAGGAACCTACCTGAATTCCAAAGCTGACATCACAAAAGGGTGGTACTAAACAAGTGATAGACATTTAATCAGACAAAAAAAATGAAAAGATAATCGACAGGGGACAGATTTTTTTTATACAAAATGTAATGTCAACGCCACAAACAATTTTTAATATGGGCAGAACAAAGAATTCACCTGGGGCTGTGCTTAATTTGTACTTCTTTTCCAATAAGATTTTGCCATTAAAATCAAACGCTGGACGTGTGAATTGCTCGAAGAAAATGATATTTTGCGGACTATGACCAAAACATTTGTGTGATACAAAGAACTCCACTGTGGTCTCCTCTGTATGCTCGGATGTCATGATATACCTGTTGACGTACAAAACACGCAAACAATGAATTAGTTAAGAAAATAAACAACAAAGAATAACGAAGGGACTAGTACAGTAGCCTGTCAACAGCAGTAAAGGTTACTGGGGATTTTCGTTATTATTAAAGTGTGTGCACGGAGAAAAATATTAAAAGATTTCCTCCATGTGCTTTTAAATAATAAAGTGAATTATTTGTTATTTCGTTTGTATATGACTAAATCAAACGATTTCACACAATTCGAAGTAGTTCGGTTTAATTAAAACCAAAAAGTGTTAGTTTGTCGTTCCTCACAATTCATATAAACACATCTACTTAGATCAGTGACGTGAGGCAGCAGATTTCCCCCCTACTATCAGACCTCTGCAAAAAAATAACTTCACCTTGAATGAATGGCTTAACAAACGTGAGACCTGTTGTAATTATTTGTAGAAATGCGCCACGCTGTATGGCCCTTAGAAGTTTAGCATACTTGCTCATGACACAAACTGCGGTATGCTTGATTATCGGCTTACGAGGCAAGTTACCAATAATGACGCGCAATTAATGATTATGATAAGCCGGGATACAAACAACATCCTGTCTTTGAGAATTTAACCTGAGAAAGCGGTAGAATCAGGCAGTGCTTTGTCAGCCGTTCTCAGAGAATGCGCATTTTCACTAGCTTCTTTGTTCTCGCACATGAACGAAGTATTGTAGAAAACCGGAAAGATGTTTGTAATATAACAGTCCAAGAAGAGAAACATTATCCATTGGTCTGCCAATCGATTCTCTTTCTTAAAATTAAATGACAAACTCCAGTCTAGAATGAGACACCATCTAGTTATCAAACAAACCGCCTGATAAACAGCTTAAGTCAATCCACATTGTGGGTTTCAGTATGCACTTAGCATCCTCGCTTAAAACATTCTTCCAACCCTCGTCAAGATAATCATCCTAACCCTACCTACCCAAGACTTGCCACATAATACAATTTGCATCCCTGGTTAGTCGTACATCGTCCGTAATTCCAAACAGCCATGTTGCTCTTCAAGGTATAATACCTTATTAACATTGTCTCTCATTGTACGTACAAGATCAGTTGGTATCCGCTGATAACTATCTCTCGTGCCGCGCAATCCCCCCACCCAAAAAAAATTAAGTATCGAAGCCATATGATAATTCATAAGTTTAAAAAACGACGCATCACTTGACCAAGTAATAAACGCAAGAAGTCTAACATTGTATTCGCGGCTCAACAGATTAGGAAAAGTATAGCAAATTCAACTGGTCGTTGCATTTTCTTTCTTTGGACTTCACTAAGGCGTTCGACACACCAAGATAAGAGGAACTGCGGAAGATGTTCGGTAAGTTTGATTATCCGTATGTGTTCATTAATCCGTTTCAAAATGTGTATGTGGATATGATGATATAGGCGATCAGTTCGACGGCACGGACACTATCTTTAATGTATTAACTTGAACCCCATTTAGTTTGTAATTCACTGTCACATAAGCAATCACTTCCCAGTGAAGTTCAGCTTGGATACCACAAGGAAAGTTGCGGGCTTACTGATAAACACTTCAAAGCTAAACGCTTACCATCAGCCGATCATCTGTGCAAGGTGACCTTTGGAATTACTAAGGAGTAACAACAAACGATAGCGGCTGTCATGATTAAAAATAAAAGTTGGACTGAATACTAACACTCGTAATACATTTTCATGTTCTTAGCAGTTATCGGAATGTAAAACATGTTGGACTGTTTTGCCATCCATATTCCTGAGTCTTAGCCAGGAAGCCCGAAATGTCCTTCTGAGGAAAACTTTGAAGTCGAACTTCCCGTACTCAAAACAAAGGCCATACGCTGAACACCAGTGTCGCCAGAACTGAGATGAAGCGCCCTACAAACTTTATCTGCTCAGGTAGTAATCTACCAATGGATCTGTTGCTGGACAACGAACTGACGAATTTTTCGGCCAACATAAACTGCGGAAAGATTGCAGAGGAAACCTGGTGTTTAGATGAAAACGAACCTGATGGTACACATCGTCACGTCACCCTACATTCTTGCACAGAGAAGCGAGAAGTATCACAGAACTGGTTGCTGTTGCAAACAGCCAGTAGGTCGCACTCTGGGGAAACGTTAACCAAATACAACTCCGAACACAGTGGTACTCCACCGAGCAGATGTTGATAAGGCTGATGTCATGCTTAAACTCAAGCAAACCAAGTGACTAGCATCAGTATTTTCGGCTCTGAGCCGCACACTTGGTTCGGGCTTTCCCTGGTCCTGACGATGGTCCACGAAGCTGCAGAATAACAAACAAGTAAAAATGTACGGAGAAGAGAAATAACAAAAATAAACAAACGAAAAGACAGTTGAGTTCCGCGAAACAGAAGAGTTAACCAGTTTGAGGCTCGCCACCGGCTGCGGTACAGTGCCATATCAGGTAGTGTTTCAAATCAGCGGCGTGGGTGGTCGCGAATTTCAAAACCACTGGGATGGCACTTAAAAATCTGGCAAAGCAGAACGGTCAGAGCTTTCATAGTTCGTGACCACGTCATCGCCTGGCTGCCATGTAGTTTCTTCCATCTGCAGCCATACTGAACAATGCGCGGTGCGACAGGCACCCCGTCAACGTACAAAGTACATGACCCAAACAACGAAGAGTACACATTTTCAATATTTAGGTTATCGGTCGCGAACTAGCAGACTTTTCAAACACGCCCCGAAGGACTGTCGCGGTGCTCACATAGTCGGTCCATCTGATACTGGCTAACTGACTTAAACAATGGCGGCCGAACACCGAAAATCTGGATTCATAGTCGCACAAAGGGGTGAGATATGCGATCTACAGAGTAGACTGAGTGTATACTTGCATAGTAAACTCTGCTCTTAGTAAACAAATGGACAACTTTGTGAGGTCGTAAGTAAAGGAGGTTGGTGAATGCATTACATTTTTTTGCTATCCTCGACGACACCTCGTCAGCAATATTGCGGATCAATGATATGACACTATCTAGGTGAGTGAACAGATCGACAGTCTCCAGCGGTTTATCGGCAATAAGTCAGATAGGGGCAATGCGAACTCAATCTCGTAACCACACTATACTTTGAAGGTGCAAAGTACATAACGTGCTGACCAGCTATGTTGTTTAACCAATTCAGCTCGTTTGTGAACCGGAATTCCAGTCTACAACGCAGCGACGGTTTGCACTCATACGTCGTATGGACTTTTACCGGGTTTTGTGCGTGTGACTGGTGCTTTCTGTCATGGATTTTTTTGTTTGCCAGTTCTCACCCGTTGGCCCGATTTCGTTGGGTGATGACTTGTCCGTTCGCCCATGTTGTCCACAACCCAGTCGCTGTAAGTTTTGTCATATCTTACCACCGAAAGAACAAAAGAGACGACTGAAGAAATTTAAAATGAATGTGAATAGCAAGTGAAACTTGAAACATATTCTGATTTCGTCTCTGGTGAGACCAATCCAAAAAGATTAGTATGATCAGCTTACCATGGAATTGGTTTAGCTGACCCAAATTCGTCCTGAGCGAGTTGCTGAACTCGAAGAAGTTGTTCGGCTTGAATTTGATAAAGAGAACGACCGGAAGGAAGGTCAGGCGAGAACAAACCCTTTGGAAGATGGAACCCTAAACGTGTGCCTTGACCACCAGCAAGCAGTAGCACCGCCAATTTTCCTTCATGAACAACCTTCAGGGCTTAAAAAAAGCACTAGGTAGAATCAAAGTGACTGGAAATTACCAACTCGTTGGTAATGTTTCAATAAGACTGGATCATTTGTACGCAAGTCCACCAAAGACCCGCATATATCCTCTTTCGGGGGAATAAGACGCTCCTCAATGTTTGGTGAACGTTTCTCGGGCACCTTTGGAGTGTAAAACAAAAACAAACAAATAGACACAATGGGCAATATCACTGGAGTAGAAGGTCACATAAAACGACATCTTCAACATCTTACAGCTGGGCATAGCTGACAAGATGACGTATAAAATTCTAAAAACATGTGGGTCGACGGCGGCTCAAGTCCAAGGGCTCCATAAGAAACACATGTTTGGAACGCCGTTTGGGTCTACTCCGGCGACCACGAAGTTTCCGGACTATAAGATGGCATACTGGTTGGTCACCATTCTAACTACATTAAAACAAAAATTTCAGACACTTTATTAACGTTTATTTTGAACTGATCAATGAGTTAAACAATATCAAACTTGCCAACATGTTGATGAGGTCCGTGGACATTCAGTCACTGCTCATGAAATCTCTCTGAAATCAGTCACATTGCTTTGACTCTTTCGACCGATATTCTGGGGGGGGGGGAAACTGGAAATATCAACTTTCGTTTGCGTGATCGGTGCTACCACCAAATAGATAGGGTAACCACAGGAAGTCTACTACGGTCCACCTTAGCAGACGTTTTCAGACCAAGAATTGAGCAAGAGCTAGCCGCAGATGTAGCAGGACCGTCATACTACGACCACAACGTCCAGGATATTCAGTCATTCCAAACAGACAATAAATAACCTGGTGCAAAGCCTAGACAGTTATCATCCCAGTCTGAAAATAACGTCTAGAATCGATGATAACTGTGTCGTTTTCAAACATACTCACATGTTATCGGGAAGATGGCTCTATTAAAAGAGCTGCCTGTAGAGAATCCACGCGGTCTGGTCAATACCCGAAACTTACCAGCTTAGCGCCAATCTATTGTAAACACACTAATGGATGCACTATTCACACAAGCAAAACGAATTTGCATGTAGGGCAGCACTGTAGAGGAATTCGAGTTGATCACATTCGCGCAGCAATTTGATGATTATTCCGAAAGGTTCACAGTAAGACATAGTAAATCAGAACCACTAACTGAACAGACAGCTATTGTGACAAAAGAAAAGTTTACATAAAACTGTCTTCTAGGTGGGTTATGTTTACCACTTAACAGAATGATAGCAGATTATTAAACATTTACTATAAAAAAAATTGGCAGATATGGAACAGTCAATCTAACGTAAAGCAGTAGGCACTGTGTGAACAAGAGACGTGTGCACGATTAGGACATTTCAAGAGATGATCATTGTATGAATCAAACAAAACGAAGACTAATAAAATCGGCCAACCGAACAATGAACACAATCGAGCTCCGTGTACTAGCTTGCACTCAGAAACTACTCGTGCTTTCAAACTAAAGAGATAAGTTCTTTGGCGTCACCTTACACTGTACCTAAAAATTCATACGTAACCGCAAAGAGGGTAACAAAGGCAGAACCGAGAGAGATCTCCACAGTGAAGGAACACTTGCTTGAATTGGTGCAGCAGTCTGTATTAGCAAAGAACAGCGATGTCGTTGCAACACTCAAACAACCAGCGTCCGCAGTTGCTAAACACGTGCTGACCACTGATCACGTTATTGACTCGGCTCATGTATTCAAAGTCCTATCACGTCATTAGAATCTAAGATTCTTAGTTTTCTGATGCGGTCGCAAACCAACAACTAAAGGTCACGTGTGTTCAGAAACAAATGTTCACGAAATTGACTGGACGTAGCCATCTTTCCAAACCCACTCGACGAATATCCAGTATATTCTGTAATTGTCCGATATGAGAAAAACGACTCACGTAATTGCAAATTTGGTATTGTAAAGTCAATACAAAATGTCTGTATCAACCACTCTTCACATTCTGCTTTGTTCGAACTTGTGAAAGGAATCAAACAACGGAAACATAAGATGGCTCGCTGTCCGAAATAAAAAAGCACAAACCACTTACAGCAACAATACACCATCAGTGATAGCACGTCAAAACATACCGGTCAGAAGTGGATGTCTCACGTAAAGGTCGTCTCGAAAGTTTCTGAAGAAATCGTGTGACCGTACAAAGCATGAAAACGCACACGTGCGCATTCACAACACCACATACACCAGTTAACATGAGTGTGTAAATGTCAAACAAGGCAAGTGGCATTAATGAACTTACTGATTTCTTCCTTGAAACAGTACATGACCACGACAATGTAACTATAGCCAACGGCGAATGCAACTAAGCTTTGTTAACTTTGCTAATTTAACAAAAACTTGGCTCATGCAGTTGTGAAAAATCAACACCACTTGGATGATTATAACCTTACTTAACGCTATGAAAAATACCGGAAACTTTATGAAAACAAACTGTGTCTAAGTTAAAATATAAAGGAAAACAGGATGCATCGTTGTACCTGCAAAAGATCCGTTATGTTTTCAAAATCGACCTCCTTAACATTCTTTAACAACAAACCGCGTTCAGAATCATTGAGTTCATCCCAAAAAGTGAAAACATGATCTTGACCGAATCTTTTAGCAGCTTCCCTCAACAGTTGTTCTTCAGACATCACGCGACCTTGGAAAATCAACTACAGCGCGATTCAATGATTTCATTCACGGGTTTGACGAGTTTTTTGCAGAACCAGAAAAGTCTCCGACTTGTTATTGACCCACTTCTGAGTGGCACGGAACGAGGACTTTGTCCAGGGACAATCTTGAATTGAGGAGGATCGTCGGCGCATAAAAACAGAGTTGTTAAGTGAATAGATGTAAAGAGGAAATTATACGGTGCAAGGATCCAGTTGTCTACATTAGGCAAACGCAAACGCGCTCATACACTCACTCACAGGGCATGAAACAAGGCATACATACAGACACTCATCAGGCATAGTGCACAAACAGACACACCACAACATGCTAGCCATACTTATTTGTGTAATTCCTTCTATATTGGTTGCCCTCCATATCGGTAAATGTTTGGAACAGCAGACGGACTGAAAATAACTAAGGTTACCCTCATATATTCGTCCAATCTTATCTTAAGTATGTCAAGGGTCGGGCCTGAGACGACCTCTTCTGGCATGTTGTTCCAGAAGGAGACCACTCGGACTGCAAATGAAAAGTGCCGGCAAAGCAATCGGTGGCGTTGATGCTTAAGACTAAGACTATTCCCTCTTGAACTTAAATGTTCAGTTCTGGGTAGGATGGATGCGCAAGGGATATTGTAGTCGGTTAATATTTTGTAGGCTAGTATGGTGTCTCCTCTCATCATTCGAAACTCTGGGTTAAACATATTCAAATTCAGAAGCCTGCTCTGATAACTCAGGTACCGAAGGCCCCTCGCTTGCTTCGTAGCCCTGCGTTGAAATTGTTCAAGCATGAAAACGTCCTTACGGTGAAAAGGGGTGAAGGCTTGAATATTTACTCCTAGTAAGGGGCGAACTAGGGTGGAATAAATGGGAGTGAAGTTTGCCGGGGTCAAGCAGCCAAGGCTATTGTTGATAAATTTAGATACATTGGTTGCCTTGCATGCCATCATCTTGCAGTTAACAGAGAGACTTAGATCCTGAGTGACAATCGACTTTAAATCTTTCTCCTGTTCAGATACACAAAGTCTAACATTATCAAGGTGATATGAGATTGCACTGTTATGACGGAGCCTCAAAACTTTACACTTTGCCGCATTCAACGATATTTTGTTAAATCTACACCAGTTACACAATGTGTCAAGATCTGATTGTAGACTGGATTCATCGGAGGGCTCATGAATGACCCTCCAATGCTTCGTGTCGTCTGCGTACAACAGAACGTTCGAAGACAAAAGCGATGGTATTTCATTAACGTATAGGATAAACAGCAACGGCCCTAAAATTGACCCTTGCGGTCCCCCACACTGGGCATTTCTAACTGTTGAATAAGTGCCATTGATTCGGACAGAGAAGGTGCATCCACTCAGATGCGTTTTCAACCACCGTAGCAGTTTCCCTCCAATTCCGTACCATTGTAGTTTTGACAGCAATATGCCGTAGTAAACCTTGTCGAAGACTTTTGAGAAGTCCAGCAAGATAATGTCCACTCGATCCCCATAATCAACTGCTTTAGTCTATTGTTCCTGAGCAATTAGTAGATTGGTGACACACGAGTGGCCCTGTCTGAAACCGTGCTGCTGAGAAGCTATCTCTCCGTGTAGGTGGAGATGTTATCGAATGCCATCATCAACGACGCTTTCCATTACCTTTGAACGGATACTGAGAAGGAAAATGCAAGTTACGCGCACCGCCATTGTAGAGCAGCATTTCTTCACGTTACTTCCAGCCAGTAGGAAGTTCACTTTCCTAAAAAGACTTTGGAAGCAAGCCACTTACGACTGCAGCTAGGCTATCTGCACATTTTGTTAAGCAGCCTTGGCGGTATGTGATCAAAACCCTGAGACTTATTGGGGTTCAATTTTTAAGCTTCGCAAGAACTGTTATAAGACTAAAGTCTATGTTGTTGAGGGTAGACAGATTGCTGGACGTAGGGGCGCCACAACTGACCGACAACGTGGCTTCAGTGGTATTTTTCAGGAACACCTTTTCAAGCATCTAGACTAATGCAATAAATGTTGATAAAGGCGAGCCTTGAAAATTGCCACAGAGCTGGCAGAAGCAACATGGTCTCGTAAAGCATTTCAAGTCATGCAAACGCGCAATGAAAAAAACTGTCTGCATTCTAGTCTGCTATGTTGGACCTCTAGTTTTAGAGGATGACCTCTCCATGTCACGCTACTCCCCTTGTTGAGCAACGGGCGGCAAGGATGCTCCAGGAACTGTATAATCAAAAAGGTTGATACCAAGTGACCTCTAAGCCGATGATACTTTAAGGAGTACATGTTCAAAGATTTCAGCCTTCCCCATATGGTCTAGTTTTCAGACCCCAGACTGCCTTAGTGGCTCGACGTTATACCGTCTGCAAGAGCAGCTTGTCCTTTTGGAGTTGCGGTGGCCAGGTAACAGTTCCATCTTTCAGGTGCGGTCGAACGAAACCGTCATAAAGAAGCTGAAAATATTTAGGGTTGAACTGACCGAAGAGGCGTTTCAATAACACCAGTATGCTGCCAGCCTTTTTTGCATTTGTTTCAGCATTCGCATAGCTCGAGGGAGTGTGTGTGATAGTGGATCCTAGGTCCTTCTCAATAAGAACCGTCTGAAGCGGATACCCGTCGAGATAATAAGTGGTTTGCATAGAGCCGCGAATGTGCACAACTTTGCACATATCAGCGTTAAATTTGAGTCGGTTCACTCGAGACCAGTTGAATAGGAAGTCAAGGTCTTTCTGTAGGATGATGGAATCATCGGTTGTGTTGACGGCTGGCCAAATTTTGACGTGGTCTGCAAACAGCGGCAACGAAGAGGTGATTGAGAATGGGAGTTAGTTGCTGAATACCAAAAATAGCAGCGGGTCAAGAATTGGACGTTGGGGTACTCCACTGAGGCTAGGCCTGCAAGTAGAAAAAAACACCATTGTTGCGCACCATGAACAGACAGTTAGCAACATACGCCTCAAGTCACTGAAGAGGATTGACTCGCCTCCCATAATAGGAAAGCTTGCCCGTTAAAACAGAATGATCCACAGTGTCGAACACCCTAGCAAAGTCCGGATATACGGCGTCTAGTCCAATGCCCTGATCAACTGCTTTCGTCCACTGGTCGGTGGCTATCAGCAGATTTGTGGTACACGAATAACCCTTGTGAAATCCGTGTTGCACATCGCAGAAAAACTCACGAGGGGTGAGATACTTGTGGAGCGAGCCGTATACAAGCGTCTCTAAAAATTTTGAGACGCTTGAAAGCAATGCAATTGGTCTGTAGTCACGGGGACAATTTCGCCTACCACCCTTGAAAACGGGTGTTGTGATCGCGAGTTTCCAAGTGCTGGGTACTGTTCCCTTGGAAACGGATTGCGTAACCAATAAGCTAAGTTGGTCAGCAAGTTGTCGCGCCGCTTCCCGCAAAGCTTTGGGAGGTATACTGTCGAGGCCAGCAGAGCTGTCCCTAAGACACCTAAGTTTAGTCAACACCGCCGTGGAAGAAGTATCCACAGTGTAGGTGCCACCAATTTCAGTGTCAAGACGAACCTGGGGAACTGATGGTGACTGCGCAACAACACTATTATAAAACTCAGCGAGGACATCAGCGGTCTCCTTTTCAGAGCTTATAAGGCCTGATGGGCCTAAAGTTGTGAAACTCCGGCTTTTGCCTCGCGAGTTGATGTTACACATCCGAAGAGGCTATTTGGATCAGCAATATGCCGTTCTATAAGACGTTGCTGGTAATGAAGACGGTCACGTCGAATTAGTGATGTACGCTGGTTTCTAAGGACAGAGTATATTTTTGGTCAGCATCAGATCTTGTCAATCGATAGCACGTCCAGGCATACCGCTTCTTCAGAATGAGTTCAAGTGTACTAGAGCGTAGCTCACTTGGAGGCTTGTATCGTTTGGGGCCCGACAATAGTGTAGATTCCTACGGCTGCATAAATGATTGCAGTAAGCTTCATTCAGAGATCATCTACAGAGTGAAGTGGGGCGTAGTTCACCCATGACTGCATTTCAAAGTAGCCCTGATTAAGCGATTCAACGATTGGTACAAGGGTTTGAGACAGAAGCTAAAAGTACCCGGTTCCGGTCGATTCTTCTCGCTCAGTGTCAAGCGGGTGTCTGTTGATCAGAAAGGCCCTAATTGAAATAGAGTGTTGCACGGCTTCCGGATATTACAGAGTAGGATCACTTGCATAATGAGTTTTTGAGTTGAGAATCAAGCAGAGCTTTGGAGCGATCTCTTGAAACTCTTATAACGACCTCAGAACAGGGGCTGTTTCGAAGGTCAATAACTCTGTAAGAAAATAACTGCTAGCTAAGGAAGGTCCAAGGACAAAGCTTGAAAGCCTCCCGTTATGTTCTCGTCGGCTGTCATCATTCGCCATTACAAAGAATTGTTTAACGAGACCTATTCCAAAAAAGAAATGTTGGAATTAAGTTGCCCCCGGAGTCGTCAAAGTTCAAGTGGATATAGATCAAGAATTTCAAGTCAAGACTCGTACGCCACATTTCTTAGGCCCGTTACCAGTTTGGTAGACGAGCGCTGAACGAGCTCAACATTTTCTGTCTTTCTTAAGGCCAGTATACACGACCTGGTAGCATATTGTAGCGACCTGGAGATTTCACTTGCCCGCCTGCGGTATGATGTGTAAAATAGTTCCACAACTCATAGTTGCATATTGTACCTAGGCTATTAAGAAAGTTCGCATGATGCATGTTGTCCGATTGTTTGTCTGCATGCCATGTGACTACGGCGCGAACC
>JTDE01022215.1:0-28746 GCA_014338405.1 Paragonimus skrjabini miyazakii
AGAAGAAAACGTTACTAAGAAGATTGAAAATTATTAAAACAAGACTAAGTGGAAGAACTAGAAATGGTATGGATACAAGTCCGCCATTGACTATGACACATAGCCATGTCGGATAGCTTCTCTAACCAGCGGTTTGAGTGATCACGAGGACCCCATCCAGGCAGGCGACACCTACCCACTTTGCTCAGTGGAGCAGTCAAGGTCTTCATATTTTGTGACCACGTTGTTGCTTGACCATCACGTGGTTTCACGGCTTCAAACATCCGATGGAATTGCATACACAGACGCATAGGTCGCCAGCACGTTAGAAGAACGATACGATAAGCAAGTGTACATAAGTATTCATCCAAAAATTCTACTGTGCCACTCACAACTAACCCACTTCAGACTGTTCAATTCCCGACGTCACAGATCACAGTCGAAGCAAAGCAGCTTCTGTCACAAAAAGTGTCCGATCCGCACTTGAAATCCTTTGTCGTTTTCAAGAATGTAAAAATGAATTAGTTGAACCTGATTTTCCTAGAATTATCAACCGGTTCCATGCCGAAGGTTTCAAAGAGAGTTATAATCACTCTTATCATCAAAGGAGTTGTAGAGCTAATCTGGCGTGTTGTTGACTGATAGCCTACTTTCACTGACCAACACGAAAGTGAGGGCACAGTGGAAGCTGTATACGAACTTGGATTGCACAATGATGCACAGCACATATCTCACATGGGAAGCTCACGTATCCCAAAACTGCTAACGGCTAATGGTTTTTGGACCAGGGTTGCTGACGAAAGACTGCCAATTGATGCAGCATATCTAGGGTTTTCTAAATTTTTCGACAAAGCTTATCACTGTGCCTTGTTAGAAACTGGTCAATGATAGCCTCGTAGGAGTTGTCGTAGAATGGTTTTAAGCTAGATCTAGAAGTATCACACCAGAGGTAGAGTTAAATTAAGCAGCCAACGAACAGACCAGTTTCCACTGAAACGTTCCGCTTCACAAGGGTCCAAGCTAGGTCCACTGCTATTCGGTCTGTTTGTCCCTTATTTCCAGGTCACTGTCCGATCAAAATTACTGATTTACGACGCTAACATAAAAATATTGTGAGGTATACAACCGCCAGAGGATGTGGACACGTATGAAAACGAATTACACCTGTTTATTCAGTGGTCCGTGGATAACTGCCTACACATTAAAGGATGCAACTGTTCCAGTGAGGACGACCGATCGCACTGTACTACTCACAGCACTATTAGTCAGTAATGGAGCAAGAGCATATATTTTGACATTGAAGTAGCCGCAAGAAAAATACTAGAAGAAACATCAGAATGAAGCATCGCATGAAATGGTTCTTGGTACGTGGAGAAACCTGAAGGAATTGGGCATTGGCGTCTGTGGCAACCGCGATGGTCTGGGCCCAGTAACGTGTGCAGATGAGTGTTTTTGTTTGTTGTCCTGTTGAAACGCATAACCCACCTGTTGCTTTCCTGATTAACTAATCTCTGCACCATCCGTGTTCTTGTCTCACAGCATTGTGAAGTCATACAAATCCGCCTTCAAAAGTATGCTGGTGATTTTTACGCGGTCCCATATGGAAAGGTTGTGCCTGTGAGAAAGACGTAACCGACTTAGGTCGGAATATATGTGTTGTTCACCTATGGGAGTAAAAACACAAATGCAACCGAATCGTTTGGAAAGAATATGTTGACACTTTCATCCTAAAGACTTTTTCCATAGTTTACCACTTCAGCGTACGTCCTCACACAAATCTGTCGTTTTTACTCGATAAGGACGTGGTAGATATTGAAAGTGACCTGAGGAAGGCCACCTACAGAGTAGGGGGGTTCAGATTTAACCCTGGACCATATACAGAAAAAGGAACTTCTAAAACTTTGATCACTGTCAAAATCCCATGTACCTGTAAATCTATCGTTGGTTAGATTCAAGCTTACAAGTTAACAACTTTCACGTTGTTGCTCATACTAAGTTACTGCAACACTTGGGGGTTATAGTAATCAAAAACAGTTGTGTGTGATCGATTATCCAAAGTTTCAGTTGAGTTTGTATTACTTGAAAGATTATGCATCGTAAGCTCCGTTTTGTTTAAATAAATTGACAACCACTGATTCGAAACTGGATAGGTGTACTGTTATCTGCATCGATAACTAACGAAAATAACGTCTCTAAAAGAGGTAAATGTTCATCTGTTGACTCCCTGTCATCGAACTGAGTCTACACAATGGTGATTAGTGTAGCTTCTATTATCTATCGATTCATAATTTGTTGTTACTTTGCATTAACTGTTGTCATGGCATCGCCCGCGCTTTTCTCGTACCTTCGAACGAATGCTCATATTCTACCATAGATACTTATACAAAGTTTTGCTCTGAGTAAAACAGAATAGGGTGGAATGCTGAAGTAAACAAGCGGTTATTTAGAATATCTTGCTCTGTCTCAGTTGGCATTACTAGCTCGTGAAAGCTTTGTTTTTCTTATATTCAGTGAACATAATAAACAAGTAGGTTTGTTTTAAGACCGTGGTCTATTCCAGATAATTAACAGTACCGCTAAGGGAAGTTGAATTATCTCGTCAAGTAATCTTTTAATGAACTGAACGGTCGTCAACTGTTACGACATAATTGGTCAGTCAGAGGTGAATTCATCTGTGGCGCCTACTCAATTGACATAAACAGATTTCAAACCGTTGCCGAAATTGTTATTTATCCAGTCTCCATGCCTTGTATACAAACGTTGGTAAGCATCTAAGGCTTCACAATAAAACCCCGAGGTAACATTCAGCTAGAAAACCGTATCTTTTAGGCCTATTTCTCAGCGGATGCACAAAAGAAGTGGATCGTTACATCGGATCTGTTTTTATCAAAACATATCCATTTTAGCCCACCGAAGAACAAAAATTGCCTGTTGACAACAGTTGTTGTTAGCTGTTCGCCGTTATTTTTATGGTATTAGAGGGTGAAAAAAGCAAATGACCTAAGGCAATCGCCGAAAACTTTGCACGGACGATCGCCTACAGTCTGAAGAGGAGCACTTGAACAGTGTTCTACTTGCGAATTGATATCCAGCCAAATTTATTGACACTAATTGCAAGGAGCGAGTGACTAACCCCCCCATATATATATATGTATATGTATATATATATGGATATCATGATGTATGGATGTATCCGATGCAGCAGTCGCTTCGCCAGTCCATTCGTTCTAATTCAGCGTAGATCTCACCCATCGATATGATAGGATTCAACCTGTTTATAGAAAATGACAACCAATATGTAGTGTCCGATTAACTAGCTTTTTCTTGAAAGTACGTTAGTTTGGAAAACGGCCATTCTTAACAGTTGCACTAGGTTTATTGCACAGGGAAGACCAGTGTTTTTTGAATGAGGTCCCCGTCGGTATTTTTGACCAATGTATGTTAAGCATCACAGATCTGGATAGATTTGTTAAGATTTCCCTTGTCTCTACCTGCCTCATTGTTATTCCTTTTCCTTCAAGTTGGCTAACGGATAACACAGCCAAGCTCATCCAGAATACATAATGAATACCACAGTTTTATAAAACAAGCAATTTGTGTACATCATCTACAATAAACCACGTATATACAGAGCGAGCCATGATTCGGTGTAAATGAATGGACTGTTTCAAGATTAAGAGAGGTCATACGAATCATGTGTGAGATTGCACAGGGATTTCGAAATAAGTCAACAGTAGTACGTGAGCTGTCTTTTAAACTGACAGTTTGTTCACACCCTACAGGTCACGTTTACGAAAGTATCACACACATTATATGGTGGGGGCAAGCAGTATAGCAAAATCAGACTATTCATGTCTGAGACAGTGTTAGTTAAGTGACCAAAGTGGAGGCAGCAAGATGCAACTGAAGCGTACGTATTAATAAGAAACATGAAATATCAACTTATCCGGTGGCCGGTTGGTGAGACTCAAATCGGCCATACACAGCTAATAGGGTACCTTTGAATCTATGGAGATGATCTCCAATATCAACCCTAAACAGAAGGTAATGACTTATTTTGATATTGAGTGATTATTCACAATTGTCTCGCTTGACGATGTTTTTAACTTTGTTTGTAATTTCGCTACTGAGCATAACCTGACACTTAGTATTTTTCTGTTTCCGCTGTGGTCACCTGACTGACTGTCACAGATATGACTACATTGTTTTTGCTTTTCTGCTTGCCCGCACCAAATACTGTGTGTGTTACTTTCGTAAACGTGACCGGTAGGATGTGAACAAACTGTCATTCGGTATGACATGTTACGTAATAATGGAGGCCAGTGTTTCACATTTTTAGGGGCACATCTTCCCAAACATTTTATGAAGAAACAACAAAAGTGTCCGATACGCAGTTAATTTATTGATCAATTCAGTATGTGACATTTTAGTTGATGGTTGTTAGACACAAATACACAAATTCGTTTGACGTTGAATCTGATGAAACTCTTATCTGGTTGGGTCATTTATAAACGGATATTTACTAAATTTGTCCAAACGAACGCGACAATCACGAGTGTTATCATAAAAGGAGGACTTTTGCGGGGTAACATAGAAACAAGTTATGTTAGAGAATAGAAAGACACAAAGTTTGAAAACTGTAATACACCTTATTACTCAGCTCTGTTAGGAAGTAATCTAGCCAAAAAATGAACACTACCACGAGTAATCCAATTAACGTTTGCGGAAATAAATAATGGGTTACTTGAGCAACTACAAACATTTGAATAGTTCAAGTACTTCATAGTTGATCATATAATGTATTATGACATTACAAATAGTCAAGATTGCAGTCCAACTCAGTGAAGCTACACGAATATTTATGAAATCTTCAATAATAGTGTAGAAATTGTGTGGGTAAAGTTTCACTCATAAAGCTGAAAACAATCTGTCTCATAACATGGTGTGTGACGTTAATATTCAACGAATCAAAAATATAATTCATGCTCAGGATAAATACCTAAAAACCCAAGTATATGACGGTTTAGAAACTGAATATAAATGTTCAGTCTGAAGAAAACCGAGATAAGCTCAACTTCGTCTCTTCGTATATAAAATCCCGGAGTTAAATTGAGTTGAAGTTGTTGATGGGAACGGTTGGTCATTTCAATAATGTATGCCCGGTCTATTTTTAAATCACGTTAAATCGAGAACATAAAATATCAGCTGGCAGAGGCGGAAGAAAAGTCCATCTATGAAAACAAAAGTATTCTGAGTCAGTAGTTGGAGCAGCAGTTATAGACAGAAGGATGTGTCTGATATAAAATTATCAAATCGCTGATATTAGAACGTGCCAGGTAGAAAGTTCCTATATTAGGAGAACGAACATCTGCTTAAAGTGTATAAGTAATGTAATTTTTATGTGGAAAATAAGCCGCTTTTCTTAAGCTGCAATGCATGATTTAAGTAGAAAGCTTTGGAGCTACTCAATAAAACATGGACCACATGACTAACCATGTCCAAGGACGGGTTATGTCTCGGAGACTTGGACCGAAAATACCATCATTTTTGTCAACAAACATTCAATCATTGTTATTCAGCCAAGCTAAAACGTCCGGGCACAGATAATCCACTTTTTCTAATTCAGAGGTGGAATGTGGTGGGTACTCGTATACGTCATAACGACTATCGTCTAGGTTGTCACTTTGGGGTCGAGTACATAACGCAGATAACTTTATACGTTTATGATTCAAGGGCGAGTTTCGTGTATTTATCCTGGATCTCTAGATGGAATCGCAATACCGTTCCATTCAAGTGTTCTGTTGAAGCATCCTTACCTATACAGTGATATTTGTAGGTAACTGGTGGTTAACTTATATGACGTCTAGTTTTTACCTGACAGTTATTTTTTACTGAGCGATCGGCTCTTTTCAACAGTACTATTTGAATCGTGTAGTTTTGTTGTTTCTCTAACTGTCAGAATAGATTGAAAAATCTCGTCATGGGGTCAGGCAACACAATCAGTACCGTTTCGTGTAAAGCCTCACTCGATGAACAACCCAAATGGAACAGAGATGTTAGAATATTCTCACCCAATGATCCAGTTATTGGTTAGTCCAGAACGGTTATTCTGCACAAAGTGTTTTGCCATCCAACTGTCTCGGACTCCACATTGACTATGTAACTAAATAGATTCCGATTTTCAGTGCATACTACCCGTTGTATTTAACTGAGCACTTGCTTCGGTACATATAAGTAAAAGTTCGTGACAATTTAAGCCAATATATTCAGTAACTGTAACTGCAGTTAGCATTAGTCCGAAAGCACCATTATTCTGGATAGGTCAGCAATATTTTCATTAACACTTTCTATAATATACTGCAGTGTTTCTTGCCAGACCCTTTCTAGTTCGACTGGCTGCCTGAAAAACTTAGTCTATACAACCGCAGTTTGTTACGAAACTAGAGTACAGTTGTTTGTCATATTTAGTTGGACGAAAGGGGAGACGGTTTGAATGTAGGTGAAAGTAACTTGGATTAAAGACCAAAACTCTGTTGGTGTGTTTAAAATACATCATACCTCGTGAAGTTGTATAACCGTATAACAATAGAAACAGAACATAATGGACGAAAACGTGGGGTTCATTATTTCTAAGAAAGGAAGTGAATTCCTATTGGAATAAGAGAACAATCTGCTAACAAATGGAGATTAGATAGTGTTGTAATTATTTTTCTGGAACACAAACGGATATCGCCGTGCTAATCAAAAGGTTGAGATTAGGCGTGGGGAAGGAGTGTTATCGTGAATGAGAATAAACACTGTATGAAACGTAAAAACAGAAAAACGAAGTTTTTCAGGTGAATAACATAGTCTGTCTGTATGACCCGGAATTCTTCTCGAACCACTGGACGTTTACACATTCAGTCGATTGCTACTCTTCACACTATCTTTCACATTTGAGGTAAAATCGCGCAAAAGTTCCCAGCATAGTTGTGAAAAACATTGTTTAGTGAACAAGCTCGGTTTCAGTGATTCACCATCACACTAAATACATATATATATCATAAATCTTACAGGGGAATCATCAAAGGAGTTAGTCAATTCTATGTCACCCTGCAATCAAGTACTTACTTGAATCGTGGGTTTTGACAGGCCAATAGGGTGTGGGGTCGGCCAAGGCAGACCCAAAGCCTGCATAGAATGTTTATGGATGCCCAGAATTGGGTTGTACAGGCGAAATCCAACAGCATCAGCTGTGGACGGAATCCTTCGCCTCACTGTATTCGACTGGGTAGCTTTAACTCGAGAGGTTGGACGAAATGCGTCCGTCACATTGACAGAGTGATTCAAATCCACCAGGTTTGATAATATGACACTGTTGACAGATTTCGTTATTGCCCTGTTGGACCAAGCTGGGTGGAGTTCACGGACCCGTTCAGATAAGCGACTGGTCGTGCGGCCAACATAACTGGTTCCACGGGAACAAGTGAATCAATACACAAAACGAGGCCGCAGAAACAGGCACTTTGTCTTTTAGGCGTAGGCAGAAAAACAGATTGGAAGTAAAGTGGACACGTAATTTAGCAGCATGAAATGTAGCAATAACCGCCCTTGTGAGTCTAAGTGTGATAGTTTCAGCTAGCGTATTATCCTTGAAGGGTAATCCGATGTGTACAGTTTTTCTTTCCGTTAGATCCAGCGGGTCTAGTTCATTACGCCGTTGCATTTCTCTGTCTGGGAACGTTTCCGGGTTGCTAGTTTGTACGAATGTTGTACGCATGAATGTTAGTTTTTCATCATTAGTGTCATCCGTGCAAATTTTTGCAGCCCTATCCGTCAAACAGTTAATCTGATTTCTTTTTAGGACGAATGGTACAAAACTACTGACCAATCCACGTAACCTTTCTGTATATTGCGCACTGAATTGAGCTATTAGCACGGCGATGTAAACGTACATCCCCAAGGCCTAATTAGCTATTTCTTTTGGTCTCCAACGAAAATTGCAAAATTTGGTGCGTGAAGTTGAATCTTGCCAAGATGTCACTCAGATTCACATTGTTATAGAGTACGCGAAGGATGTTGCCAACGTACCTCATAGAAATTATATTGGCCTACCGCTGAACCGTTCGCCTTCTTAGTTCGCCGTGAAAATACCCGCAAACAGTGGTCCCAACGGTGGTCCCATTCCAACACTGTCCCTTTGTATGTAAATTCCTTCGTTGAACTTAGATTGCATATTATAAGTGCACAGATAAAGTGACTGTTCGAATTCGGTCAGTGGTACCTGAATATCTACGACACTACCGTCGACATACTCACAGACAATCTATGGTCACCTTTAGTGGGACGTAAGTAAATAAGGATGCGACGTCGAGGGAAAACACTGACTGTCCAGTCAAATTGATATCTTTGACTGCATCTGTTGTATCTGCACTACGCACTGAAGTGAGAACTCGAAGGAGTTAAGAGGAACCTTGTGTATCCTGACTGAGCCAGCATGAAAGTGAATTACACGTAACAATGAATAGAGTTTACAGTGAACATATCGATTGGCCAATAACAAGCCTATGAGAAAAGTACGAAGCATGACTGGGCGCCCGTGACCTTTGCAACCGGCAGGTGTGAAACGGGACGGTTCACGTGAGTGGGCGATTGTGTTTATGTATGTGTATGCACATGCGTGAACGTAACGTAGACGGACCGTACAGCATCCACTAGATCAAAGGAGCCGCGTAAGCTGTGAGTCAACAGTTTCCGCCTGATCGGATCTAGTATTGGTCTGGGTGCCCTGTTGCTGCCAGTGAAACACCTGACTACTTTATACGGGTAAATAGTTCAGAAACACTCCACTCATTTTTATTATTCGTTCGTATGTCCCGTGGTAATCGTGGTTGAAGTTGGTCAGTGTGGGTATTCTTCTTGTGATCCAAGTTCGGTGAAGTTCGTCGGTACAGTATTGTGTTGGAAATACACAGTAGCTGTGTCAGTGAGTAACCCTTTACATTCTCTGATTACACATTGATTATTGGCGGACCTTTCTGAAAAACGACTCAACTACTTTTCACTTAAAGCATATTCACGCAAGACTTTCAGGGGACTGTGAAGTATTCCACCTACCCATTTACCAAATAATTTCCTTTGTCCGAGACTGTTGAGTTGTTAGCCAAAACGTCGGACCACGGACGTAAAAATATACCTTACTACAGCATCTCGCCAATAACGCTTCTTTTCGTAGCAAGTGTTTTACGCACTGTTAATAGCAATGTGGAACTAATGCCATAATCTAAGCGAGAATGCAATCAAGTCTTTGGATTTTGTGATGGTTCCAGAAATACAGAAATGAAGTAGTTAACTTAGCTCAACCCCAGAGCCAGCTTAGACGCAATAGTAATAACAATCGAACTAAGCAAAGCAAGTACTTTATCACTCGAGCGCATTTGTACAACTTATTGTCGACAATGTAATAAAACAACAATAATTAGAAATGGGTTTAGTGACAATCACCATATCCTCCGCAGTTCAAATGAAAGTCCGGGCAGTAGTGGTGACGTTGCCTTTTTTCACACGCTCCGGAATTCTTGTCTGCTCCGGGTCTAATGCAGATAATCCTTCAGTGACTGACTTCAAATCTGAAACAGACTCAGAAACGTAACTTTCAATCTCAGGAGATTTAATAGAAAATAAAAGGGAGAGCTTCAAAATCTTCATACACTGAAGACCGACGGACGAGAATTAATAACAAAAGATGAACATGAATAAGTTGCGGACTGCACATCTGTGAGTGAAAGTTCACATTCGCCAAGAATAGGTAAAGCATGTCCAGTAATACCCTTAACAGATATATTAAAATGTTTCAAGATAACACAAGGTTCCAGCCGCCTCACGTAAGCGACAGAAATAAAAGGTTCAATACTACCTGCGTCAACAACGTAGGAATGTTGTAGATCACCGTTAATAGTAAACGATTGTTATATGGTGCGTAGAATCAAGAGAATTAGTAGAAATCGCAGTAAGAACAATGGATTGAAAGTCAGAAGTCAAGTTATCATCGTCACAACTGGAATGTGTAAAAGAAGACTTTGAACTATGGCAAACGAATTGGATGTGCCCGATTTTATCACACCTGTGTCACTTAGCGTTACGAAATAGACAAGCCAATCAAGAGTGCTTGCCACCACATGACTTACAGTTATCCCACTGACGGGTAGCATCTGGGTCAGGTGTAGGGTGATTATCCTCAATTGTATTTCCAGTATTTACTTTTTCAGACAGTCGCCTTTGTTCACCTTCTGAATGTCTAACGTTGTTGTTGTATAAAACCATCGATTTATCTTTCACAACAGTTTTAACACCCTGATACTGTTGGCATAGTGTTCTAGCTGACTGGAAAGTGGAATTCGGAGACGAGAAAAGCTTCTGTTGTAGATCACACAAACTTATTCCAGCAGTCAAACGGTTTCGGAATTGAGTCTGTGAACGGTCTTCGAAATTACACAGGGCAGCTTGAGACTGAATTTGGAGAATAAACTGACTGATATCCTGATTAACTTTTTTTCACCAGCGCATGAAATTTGGCTCGTTCGGCCGCTCCAAAATTTACAGGTTGGACATGTGAAAGCAGCGGCTTATTCAAGGATTCGTAGGGAAGAGAAATTGGTGAATCAGGAGTTGAAGAAGTCTTCAGCAGGCTTTGTGCAATTACGGTGAGGAACTGAGCGGTCTTCTTTTCAGCTTTCAGCTCTTTGCCTATGAGACACCATATTTCGAAGCATTCCAAATAATCCTCGATTTCTCTCGACGACAATTGTGATGGTTCCAGAAATAAAGAAATGAAGTAGTTAACTTAGAACAACCCCAGAGCTAGCTTCGACACAATACTAATAACAACCGAACTAAGCAATGCAGGTACTTTATCACTCGAGCGCAATTGTACAACTTATTGTCGACAATGTAATAAAACAACAGTCATTAGAAATGGGTTTAGTGACAATCACCACAATTTTTGAGATTTGTAAATTTAGTTATCTGATTCTAATGGAAATGAAATTTAGCACTTCGAACGATTGTAGATGGTGAATTTTGAAATGCGTGTTTGCTTGCCAACAACTTAGCATCGGTTTGGGTTGGTTTGTATTCAAGCTTAAGTTTAGCCCTCGTGTGATTCGGTTAGTTTTACAGCCAGCTGTAAACAACGTACTCAACTGTTTACCAGATTTGTGATTTAAGTCATCGTGAATACAGACGATAATTTACGGTATCGAGTGCTTTAAGGGATAAGAATGTTTTCGATATATTATACCCCAGTAATAATACGAATGGTATACATATTAACTTACAAGCAGTAATCTAATTCATTCACGAACTTGCCATAATAGTAACAGAGAATAGCTAACGAATTTACTTCGGTGACTGTTCATTCAGTGGTTTGTTGGATAAGCTATAATGTTGATATTCATCAGTCTGATTGTTCCTGAACTGACAATAAATTTACTGAAGGCTTAATTCAATCAGTACCGTACTGATTAGTTTATTTGAATACTTTTGAGAAGTACTTCTCCTGTCACTTGAAATTTCACAACATATCCGATCTTAATTGGTTACTTACGTACCCCATTCAATTCCTAGCATCCCTACTAATTTGTAAAATCTGTAAATCTTACATTTGTCATTTGCGATCGAAACCAGCAGGTGCGCACTAGTTGAATTTGAATTGGTGACGGTGCATGCTACTGTGTTGTCAGTGCCGTTTTAGTTATCGTTTGTGTAGGTCGTGTGCATGGCTTACCGGGCCTTTGGCTCATGCTTGTTCTTGTTGTTTCCTTTTTCAGGACTGTTGTTGGAACCCCCACTTCAGAAGAACACTGTCCCTCGGTATCTCCACGTTGCTCCAAAGTTTGTCAGTAAGTTTGACGGACAATCAGAGTAAAGACGGCCGGCTTGCAAGTTACACGTTCATGGCAAATAACTGTGAGTTTACAAAAGTATATTTCAGTTAATAGTATCATGTTCGTTACATAGAAAGAGCAGTACTTTGAATCGCACTTCAAGAAAGTTTATATCAACTATTTTGATGTTTATATGGACAATTATTGCATCTATTTTAGAAAAATTATTACATCTTGACAATTGGTAGTTTGTGTTCCGCACATATAACAAGTTTCTGTTGTCATTTTTATCTACTGTTTTCGTTCAATGGTTGCTTTGATTTCAGTTTTCTAGCTTGTTCAGTGACATAGTCCTGACTTGACCGACAACTCTTGAAGTAGCTCTATGTAGATAAACGTCAACCTAAAATATAAGTGGATTACAGGCAATAAAAGGGACCGAACTAATCATCACCGATGAAAGTGGACAAAAACCAGCAACTATCAAATTATTATCGTCAACAAATTACAACAGTCAGAAAGTTCCAATCGAATGGAATCCGACATGATCGTCCAAGTGCGGCTAGAATTCAGGAGAGTATGACAGTTGTAAGGTGAGTGTAAAAAGGTCGCTAAGGATTTTACAGTAGTTTCTACTTTTCATCGGTTTACCTTGGGGAATTGCGTCTCAGAACCTATGCCAAGAACTATGCTCCGGAATGCCGTATAAAGTTTCATTGATCATCACAGAATGTTTAATGTGAAATTATGGGCGTTTTCCTTCTGCGTATCAAGATGTGGTTTATTTGCTTATTTCAGTCTTCATTGAAAATGTTCATATTTACACGAATAACGAACAAGTTTCTCGTGTGGATTGTACTCACCTAAATGTGCGCATATAGTTTAATAAATTAACCGAATATTTTCTGCAAAAGTGTAGTCACTTCAGGAGTATTCGGGAACTTTGATGGTCACCAGTTAAACAGTGTGAGCGGTTCACCTTGACAATTGACGGACTAGCATCTACAGTGTTAATATCCTTGTTCTTCTTCTTCGCTATCGACAGTTGATATACATTGCATTTGCTTTTGAGATGAGGTTGTTGACCACTCCACCAGTGTTCCAGCTTACATCCGACTAACTTCTCATATCGGAATCTCTAACTATATTTCGTGGAAAGTAATGCACTTCCTTCGAATCATTCCATTCGTTCCATCAGTCGCCTAGGAATCAGAGGATACGTTTGGCTATTAATTTGAATGAATGGCTACCACATTTTGGCAAATGCGTTGCCATTCCGGCTGATGCTATTGAACTGCTACATCTGATCATTTTACGGTCAATCGTTGGCGCATCTCTGGGTGAATCCACGTAAGAATTCCCTCTACTAGATACCGGAACCTTCATCGTGGGTTTGTAGTTGCGTTTGACACTACGGCGCACAACGCTGCCAGCTTCTTTCTGGCTAACACATGCACACTCTGAGGAAAGGCTTGCGAACAGCCTGAACGCGGGTCGATTAAAACCTGGCATTAGAACGCAAGCGAGCTTGGCGGTCCGCGTGTGTGTTTTGTTATGACCATGTTTACTCTGTCTGGTTCTCGCATCGGCAATATGGCTGAGCAAAACAGACAAGGTCACATGGAATGCGGTCAAACTGGCGATGTAAACAGTCCGGGGCACAGTGAAGTTTTGCGTAGGCTGGGGAAGCCTGACAGGAGGAGAAACGAAAATAATATCTGTCGACAAAGGACTCATGCTTACTAAGGGGTAGAAGAACATACAGCTATTGAACTTAAGCATAACTGTTGTGTGACGTTAAACTACGTGTAGCACGACAGGTAGGCAGTATTGATCAGGAGAAAAACACCTGCAACAATGTAAGAAAATAAAAAACCAGAATACAAAAGGATTGTTTAGCTCCATCTGTTAACTATAGTCGATGTATCGCTTTAAAAAAAACGATAGAGAGGGCTGACAATCCATAAGAGACTTTAACTTCTCATTGGGTTTTTACAAGTGCATAGGGTATAACGTGTCAAATAAGTCATCAAAATTCACAGGAGTGGTACGATTCACAGTCTACTGGGGGGTAGGGGTGTGAGTGTTGGTGAATGTGTTGGGGTGTTACACGTGCCTGCCATGAGACATTCGTTCATCAATGTCGCGCGGTTCACGCCTGCTCGGGTTTCAAGTGGATGTAGAATGACTGGCCAGGGGAGGTGGGGGGTTTGTACGAATTGCTTTTGAGCACGTAGGCAAGGGTTGTGGAACCTGACGGCAATAGCCTCGGCCGTTGATAACAATCGCACTCTGACAGATCTGCATCAGGATTGACGAACTTTGTAGATGACTCGGAACGCCTCATGCGGACTTATTTGACGGCTGGTGTCAAGTAAGTGGGAAGCAATCGCACTGGAAATTAGCTTTCACGAACCGTTGTGAAGCCATTTCGGTAGGTGTTCACGAATCCTCTCCGATAGCCGCCTTGTGGTCCCCCAACCTAACCGGCTTGACAACAACAGGTGAGAGAGTAGATACAGAAAGACGAAGATAACTTGGGCAAACTATCCTTAAGGCGTGACACCAATGCGGGGCATGTGTCGAACGACACGATAAGTCTCGCTGCAAGGTAGGCACTCTCAACCGCGTTTGAAAGTCTACGGCTAATTATTTCACTGTTAACCTCACCTCTATATGAGAGACAGATGAAAACCGGCCTTTTCTCGGCTGTCTGGACGAGTTCACGTTCCGTGCCGGAATGCAGATTTTTGTCTATGAATCTCTCAGGGTATCCATTTCCATTGAGAGCTTCTTGAATATATCTCACCTCCTCCTGGAGAGTGTCCTGTGTACAAGTCTTTTGCGCTGTATGCAATAGACAACGTACCAAATTTCTTTTGTACTTTAACGGGACAAAACTATGAAAATGTGTGTACTGACCCGTCCACGTCTTTTTTCTATGGGTTGATCTTTGAGTTGTTCCTTCTGGTCAACAAAGCAACGCAACATTTAGGAATGAGAGTTTGTTGTGATCTTCTGGCCTAACAGTGAACTGTATATTCGGGTGTGCTTTGCTGAACACACCTAATATGATCTGGGGATCATCATCGTTTGGAAGATGACAAAAAATATCATCCACATAGCGTTTGTAAAACTTGCACTTAGTTAAGATGTGACTGAATTCAGTGCTTTCTCTAGTTTGGCCATAAATATATCTGCGAGTAGCGGAGTAACGCAGATATATTCAAGCAAGTTAGTTGCCAACGAAAAAGCATTGTTCGACAATTGTTGACAAAAACTGTCACCTTCCCATGACGGAACTGAGAAGTACGACTGATCAACACAGGCATTTGAATTGAGTTTGAATATTCATGACAACTTGCCTGCTTATTCTGATCAGCGAACTAGCTAATCTTGGGAAGCGGTCTCTATTCATATAAACAGGTTTTCTTCTCCGTGTAAGATCTTCCACGAAGACATTGAGAAACTTGTAGCGATAAATCAACGATTCCAAATAATCAAAACATGATTGGATCATACTGCAACGGTACACTGGAACAAATTGTCAGAGTGAATAAGTAGACGACCTCAAGAAATTCGATCGACAGATCGTTTCAGAGAAACGAATTACAATTTGATGTCGAACAGGCTAAAGATGAACTGTAAACACATAATATAACATTCATGCCCAACAGAGTTCTTCCGAGCAGCCAGTAGCTTCAAAAAACAATGGGAACGAGCCGAGCTCCAAAAAAGGTGATGTACGCACTACTCAAGCAAAGTATAATAACTGGAAACTAGCTATTCGCACAATTATCAAATTGACGCGATAAAACAAAAACGTCTGAGTCATGGTCCAGTAAATCGTTAAAGAAGGAAGTGACGAACTACACACGAGTAAATACTTAGGAGGATAGGGTTTGGTTGGATTCTCATATGCCTCAATTTGAAAAATCAATACACTCCATGCTACAATGGATTTTGTAGAAAAAAAAGGAAAAGCTCGTTCAGTAAAAGAGTATTCATCGGTGAGATGCATTTCAAAGGTCATACGATGTGCGTTAAGTAATTTGAATTCGGTACGTGTATGTAGGAAAGTCTACCGCGCATTCTGGTAAATCATGAAAAGACTAAGTGGGTTGAATACCCCGGTAAAGAATCCATCTGTTGACATCAAAAGGTGCAACCGTTAGTTCATCCTGATAAAGAATGATTCATTATCAGTTCTAACAGAGTTTTCTTTTTCTAATTATTCCTCAACATCGCTGAAATTCTATGAAAAACTGATCCCCGCCCAAATAGAAGTAAACGCCACGGATTCTAGTCAGTTTGGTTATTGTCACTCACGTTCAACCTTGGATGCCTCTGCTTGCCTAGCACATTCTACTGTATCATTACTTGAAGTAAAATAAAGAGCTATCCTGAGACCATATCTTTGCGTTTAAAAGCATTGATAGATAGATGCTACCCAAAATTATCAAAGACTCTGGAATATAAACATAAACTATAGAGATTTGCGCCATTACCTTACAATTCAAATTATTTGGTTCGGTGTTCAAGACTCATTGCCATTCGTCGCTGGCTTTGATGTTCTGTAAGATATAGTCTTCTCCTCTTTCGTAGTTTCAGCTTATATCACGTCTATGTCAATCGACTTTCACATATTTATGATCAAATTTGCTTTTGGTGTGTTGTTGGACATCAAGCGCAACTAAATCTTTATCTCTCACACTACCGGTTAGCCTATCTAAACTAGCAAGTTGGTCAAAGTCACACAGTTTATCTCTTACCACACCGAAATATGTTAACATACTGTTTTTCCTGCTGCAACAGAATCATGGTAAGAAATTTTTGATGTATGCGCCTTCCATCCTACAAATACTGAACTCTTACTTAATGTGCTTCGTAGTGAACATCTCGTGATCCCTTTCAATAACAACACGACATGGTCACCTCGTGTTATTGATATTTTCAGCAAAGTTCACAGGCTGTATTTTTATGTCCTGCGCTAAACTTCATCCATTCCGCATCGTTTGGTTGGTCAATTTGTTTTAGGCCTCTGTGCTCCCTCCATCAGATGCGTTGTTCACATACTGTTTTCCTCGGGTTGTTGTCTAAGAATTTTGCACTTTTACCGGACACACAAACAAACCATCCTCTTGCAGTGTCACTCCTGAAAACATCTGGTTCTGCACTAGCTGGTGATAATGTTGAATATGTTCAGTTTATCGAACCAGCTTAATGTGTAGTTGCAGCCAATCGACGTGTTACTGGAGAGTGAAAAACCACTACTAAAATAACTTAGAGATTGTAGTGTTCATACGTTTGGGTTTATTACCGTAGATTTTTGCGGTGATTTAACGAACTCCATTATAGTCCAGACCACAACACACAAATATTGACTGGGGGTAATTCAGGATTTTTCGTACTGTCATGCGTTGTACCGGGTTTATATTAGATCATGCTGTACAATAGAACAGCTAGTTATGTTTATGATCGCCATCACTGACCGACACATACCGTTTTACACGGTAGGCCAACCTACTTCTCTTTACACAGTTACTGCTGATGTCACCATGCTACCCTTCATCGTTCGACGTTGCTGTTAGTCATAAACTCGTCCAGACCAGATTCTGATAAACAGCTAAACGCGGCTCTTGGATCCAAAAAAAACAAGTATTTGTCTAATTTCTGTTCGGTTGCCATTGTCATTGTACTTGATATTGTGTAGTGTAATTTTGCATTCAACAGTTTAAATCTCTTGTAGGCGTTTTTTATTCATGTTTGCTAAGGGATCACTAAGCGTAGTTGCGTTTTTAGTATCTCGTCCAGCTAATAAAGTGCACATAATAGGCATACACTTGCCGACGACGAAACACATAAACGAGAGGGCAGTAGTACAAAAGAAGGCAATATTTGGATGCAGGTTGATATATGTTATTTTTAACTGCTGGGGGTGAATACCACAACTTCAACTTTTGAACGAATCATTTTTACATACAAATAAACTATTGATGACATGAGCACACAAGGACCGCCCAAACATTGGTTTCTGTTCACTGGCGGACTGTCACTGACTTAATGTTTTCCATCAACAGGATGACAAAAATGGCATCTCCTCTGTTCACCAAACGACTGACAAAATCAGCTAATGAGCAACAACATAGTTAGGCACGGGTTTTGTAGGGTTATACTCATGGATGGGTGCAGATGGCTGGTCAACCGGTTGTCCGACATTATTCTAACGGGAAGACAAACATATTGTACACTGAAGAAGAAAGTTTGTCTGTCCTGTTGAAAAATTGATGATAGTCTTTTCTCAGATGTCTTTGTTAGTCGCTCTAACTGTCTGATTACGAGTGATTAGCAAATTATGTAGATTGTAACGTAAGGAAATCAGAAATCGTCATCTAACATGAAGAAGTAAGTAACCAGTATATTTGTAGACTCATTAAAAAGGTAGGCGAGAAACAGAAATGTCAACGTGGACCTATCTAACTCATGTGCATCAATTAGATAACTCAAAATAACTCAAAATAAAACAATCTGTTCACAGAAGGAGTAGAGGATTTAAGGACTCAGTTCAATTAGCCCTCAAATGAACGGTTTCCTATATTTGTTCATCAACATTATAGAGAACTAAATGTGCAAATAGGCATATGGTGGGAGACTGCATAATCCACTCTTGCTATCAGACAAACAACAATTTGGAGACTGAGTGCGAGTGGTTGGTGATCGGGGAATGCACCCTATCATCGGGAATTTTATCTGAGCTTAAGGTGAGGGTTGTGTAATCGGATATCGAGTGACCTTATCAACCGGTAACACTCCCTATTCCGTCGATTTCGGTAGACCTCTGGGAAATCAGGTTACGATTACTAAAGTAGCCCTTCGCTCGATTTTGGGTTGGGCAACATTCACATTTGAGTACAACTTTCGCACTCAGATAGAGTGTCTAACCATCATCTTCTAGCCCATCTCACAACTCCTACTTGCGTGGTTATTGATTAGAGTTAACATGCAGTCACTGTGTGTCCCATCGAGACAATCTGGCAACCTGAGTACTACTGTCAAGCGAAGGTGGTTGGGTGTCCGTATGTGATCAGTCGGTCGCGTCCAATGTGATGTCAGTTGCACAGTAATCAACACGGTTGCTCCAGAAAGGCGTGGTCGGATTTCTACCGCCGGCCATCGTAAGGACATACACTACTGATGAACTCTAACAACAGCTACTATTTCCTTTCGACTGGAGCTGTCTGGAAACTCTATTTGGACGCATGTGCAACTATCAGCTACGGTTGATGGTCAGCTTGGTATTAGCCGAACCCCAAGCTACCCACCCTTAGCAGTACGTATCGGTAGAAATACCGTTGCTGATACTTTACACAAGAGGCTTAGAGTTTTCAGTTATCAACTTGGTCTACCATCACAGAGTGGATTATTAGTGAGTAAACCCGTTGTTCCATCTCAAACGGACCTTTTCATGAGTAACTACAACACTAATGTAGTGAGTGTACTCAGTGAAAAATTATCATTATACATACGTAACGTTGCTGATGAATTTTTTGTCTTCAATGAAGGCTTCGAAATCAGCATAACCGTGCCAGCGTTCAAATAACATCATAACAATACTAATTTATTAAAAACTCAGGGAAAAACTTCGGCCTAATCTTTTTAATTCACCATATAAAAAAAGCAGGAAGTATTACAGCCTACCTGAGAGTTCACAAGAAGCAAATATGACAGTTGTTCCCAGACTCTGTCATAAATCTTTTGTATTGTTATGGGCTGAGCTTAATACTAACTTGGTAATGATGAACTCTTCATTAATGGCACAAAATCTATCAATTACTTAACATCTACATAGTGTCAACTCTTTAATGATAATGTTCAGTTTGTTGGTTGCCAATTTGCTGATTATAATCGTTTGTATAAAAAAAATCAACAGGCCGGCATATCGTTAACCCAATCTCCCTGATGGTGTTTCCAGTGGTAAGCAAAAACGGAAACTTGTTTTGCATTCTTTTGGTTGACCGCATCAAACTGATGTATGCATGCATCAGTGAAGTTGTTGGCAGGTGACATGGTTTTGCATATTTATCCCACGCCAGCTGTTGTGTATTATTTTTGTACAAATATAAGGCATGTTGCAGACTGAGTTTGACCTTCGGTACACCGGCTGTGTCAAGGGAAACCGCCCTAAACTTTCTGTAAATTCGGGAGATTTGTGTCGGCGGCAGAACCAATGTGAAGAGTATCATCAAGAACACAATTGGAACTATGACACAAAACCTGAGAACTCAGAAGTTAGTCAGTAGCAGAAGTTACCCTCACAGTTCTTCCACTAAGCCAATAACGAACTTGATCGAGCAGTTCACTCACCACTCTGCATCATCAGTGAATTTTACAGTGTTGTCAAACAAACTTGACGTCATCATAACAGAAGAGGCCAACAAACAAGTGGGAGCTCAATGTCTGTCAAGTGGAAGTCCTAAGATCCAGTGATCTGATCCAAAATACGCCATCCAAAACTCCTAATGTGTGTTCTATGTACCAGGAGTGGTATCAAGCCAATCACTGATCATTCAAAGATCACCTGTGCCAGATCTGTAAGCAACGTGACCACAACAGACCACATTCGAAAGGTGTGGTTTCTCAGTCTCGCTACGTCCAAACATCCACAAGTCTACGATGGTCTTGTTGAGTGACCGGAAACCCGTAAGTCTAAATAAAAGACGTAGGTATAGTGCCATTCATAATGTTCCCTTTCTCAAGACTACAGCTAATTGTGTCAAAGACACTTCATAGTTTGAACCAGTGGAGGTTTACAGTCTCCAGATTCTGGCTTTCAGATCCCAAAATACTGATTTATAATCCATTTTTGCGTGTAGAATTTTACAACCGTCGTTTTCGATTCAGTGCATGACTGACCAAGCTTCAGTGACTTGGCCTACCATTAGTCATCAACTTGCGGGTGGTACTAGGTTCCATGTAGGCCGATATTATAGAACCAAGTGGGATCTTTGTGACTAATACTGTACTCCAAAGCTTTCGTCCACTCAAAGTCACCTTGAAGTATCGGGTGATGTTTCAACAGTCACTTCAATTCAATAGGCAAAAAACCAGATGCAAGCGTCGTTATGACTGAATACGGCGACAAGATCGACGGAATAGTAGAGCTCCACCAACTTCTCAGAAGAGAAAATATATGGAAACCTAAGCGACCACAGGTAGACCCACGAGAAGAGTATTCTGTTGTGGTTTCCGCCAAGTGTTTTTATATTATTGGCGCACCCCATCTCACCGAAATTAACAAGTTGGTATGCGGTGTTTTAAGACTGCCCATTATTCGTCTAACGGAAACCTGATGTATGGCAGAATTCAAAAAGTTTAAATTAGTAGGCGAAATGTGATTGCAAACCACTACCATTGTCACTGTGTGAAAGACAGCGATGTTGTCCTTCATAATAACACTCTGCTCAAGACATCGGCGTTAAATGACCCGAGTCTTTTGGACTCGTCTAAAACCGTATGGTGCATTGCGCATTTTAACCAACCATCCAATTGTCCGATCGATAAGACTTATCAACCTTCGTTTTCCCCACTGGACAAGGACCAATTAGTTAATGACACCATATACAGACCGACCTAGGCAGGATTCTCAGAGATCCCACTCATGAGTGATTCTACTCACCCTGAGAATGACTTTGATAACAGTTGAGATCATGCTAGACTTATATACTCTGCAATGAAGTTAAATTCTCGCCTAACTGAACATATCAAGGGGTTCACGCGGTGAATGGTCTATCAGAAACTTTCAAGATTAGGTTATAGTCTAACTAGCAATGACTTATTTTTACTGGTCGTAGTAGGTCAAGATATTTGATATTTTCCCTAACCCGAAACTTTTTTTGAAGGAAACTGGCTATCCTTGGCCAAAGAACCCAACAATGTTCTGGTCTTTGACCTTTACTTATCCATTGTTCAATTATCACTGGCGGTTTATTTTTGAAACCATCGACAGGTCTGTTCCGATCAGGCAACCTGAACGACCCAAACACAAAGAACCTACTTCGTTACTGTAGGAAACGTTTACTGACAGCACAGTCATTAGATCGGAATGGTTATCAACTGGACAGAAACGAAAACATATGTGGCTACTTCATATTGTGCAACCAAGTGACTACAGTAGTATGGGTCAACAAACGTCAGTTTTATTTAGTTCTGACTGACAACTTCGGTGTCAGCACAAAACAGCACTGTTGCTCTCGTCAACAAAACACGTCCCGTGGTCTTTAACTTGCACCGCACAGATGAGATGACCGCCTCAAATAGAGGAGCCACCAACATGCTTAGCACCAATTATCTGAATTTCTTCGTTGCCAGCTTCACAGATTCAGTACATTCATCTAGTACGAGCACTACATAAGTCACGAGAACAATTATTTTCACACTGCACATTGTGTTCCGAAAATCATCAGCGGTTTGTTAAAACAAGCCTGCATGTCCTGATCTCCTTTGTTCCCCAGTTTCAAAGAAGTGTGTGAAAGAGTTGGCGGCTGTACTTCGTGAAGTTTATTTTATATTTCCCAGAGGTAAAAAATTCCAAAGCAGTGATCGCAACCAGTCCACCAATTACAATCATTCTCATCAACTGTTTCATAGGTTATGCGGCATTTCGTTTGATTTACAGTATTGCCCTTGTACTAGCATGGAAGTTAGATCAAATTCGTAAGAAATATCAAGTTATTTGCTGCTAGGGAAGTCTGAACAAAAGCGACTGATGAAGGCAAACCAGCTAATGTGATTTTCAGTTACTTTTTGGAACCTTCGTCTGAGTAGACCATTTCACGCTCTGTGTGACGCTTCCCTATTATGAAAATCCTCTGCTACTGTAGCTTACCGACTATCTCCAAGATTACTGCTTTAGTGTTAGAGGGAACGATGCATTCTCCCTAACTTGACACCAAAATGAGACTACCACCATGTAATGTTAAATAGAATTTACCACTGATCGGACGGATTCAGCAGCCCAAGTATGTAAGCCATCGTCACCTCAGCAAATATATTTTGCAGGCGCACTTCATTGTGCAACGAACTGTTCTGTCCCACATGTTATCTACCAGTTCACTTGTAGCTGCAATGAGATCTGATCTCGGTGATAACCCAACAAGATCATTTATTAATTTGCAGATAACTACTCTTTTACAACCCTTATATTATTGGCGCAAGAGTTACTTGTAATGGGGAGGTGAATTGCACTAATAAGGAAGCATATATGACAGGTTAGTAATATACCTAGTATACATAGATAAAAAACGATATAACAAAGGTTTAATAATACGCCAGCGCTTATCGGGACTGGTGCAGTTGTGACTGATTTGTCATCCCTGACTGATTCTGAAACACGAAAACGTATTTACGAAGCTATTTAACTGTATCACTTTTGTAGATCACAGAGCGATTGATTACGTTCATCGATTCCAGCTCTCTGCCCCCTATAGGCTAGACTTCACACCCCGATTGGATAATATGATAGCTTTGACAGCTCAAGTATTCTATGAGATATCACCCTATCACAATAGTCAATGTGTCCAGTCGGAACCAAAAAGCTGCAACAGACGACTCCAGTAGACCAATCATAGACCAAGTGTGTAGCCTGAAAATACAATGGAAGACTAATACTGCATTGAAACGAAAGGTTTTTATGTGAAGATCCTTTTTTATGTCTAAAGGAACAGCTAGTGCCTAATAAGACATGGATTAACTGATCAAAAAACGCGTTCCATTTTGTTCAATTGGCTATCGCACTGTACATGCTAGAAGTCTCGTTTTTCATGTGTCGATTCAGTTTGCGGATAATAGCATAATTAACCATCAGGTCTCAAATATGTTAAACGAATCGGCTTTAAGTGGGTAGTGGTGACTCGTTTGCATGACTTAATTTCAGTCGACGAATAACTGGTTGTTGGGATGCCTTATTTGATATTAATTGTACGCACACTCAACCCCATACGGTATATAATGTAACTATGACTACTGAATAATACAAAGTAATGCATTTGTAAAACTAGAATCTTTTGCCTAATTAGATTGAACCAATTTTGTTCGGAGCGTATCTATACGGTTCAATGCGGCGGTACAAAACAAACAAAGAGCGAGTTCAAGGGGAAGTTCGTAATGTTGATGCAGGGTTGATTACGTGTAATAATGTAAGAAACGTTCGGCCAGTAATTAATGTAATCAATACAGGGGGATATATGTATAGGACCTACAGTACGATAGTTTGACCAATGGGGTATAGGTATTGGGATCAGTTAAGATTGGCATTGTGCACACGGGTGATGGAAGGCGGCTGGCCGAACGGTGGCTTCGCTGCGCAGGGTGTGACGGTTCTGTGGTTCGATCCTCCAGCCAACCTTCTGCCATACAACTATCAGTTTCAGTTGGGGTGATCCGAACACAACTTCCATTGGTCCTGGCCAGAATCTACACGGACTTTAGAGATGAAAGCTATGATCCATCTCGCATCCTCGAGGTCAGTGTCCCCTTTAAGACCAACAAGGTATAGACAAGATGGATGAGCTGACAAACATACCTCAGTCGAATGTATAAGTCCATAAAATGAAGTACTAAATCGAACTGTTCAGCCTTACCTTCTTGAACGATAATACGGAAGGTCGGGTCACAAATCTTTTCGCACCATTCTCAACAGATGCACCACCGTGCATGGGTGAGTGGTCTTTCCTGAATTCCTTCGAAATCTGATACCACACGTGCAGAAGTCAGTATGTCCATCTTCAACTCCTCGTCTCAACTTCGCATATGAGGCCTAGAAAGATGGATGGACAATAGTTCTAAATATGGCGCTTAAATGTTATGCAGATGGATCACTTCAGAGTGGTATTCACAAAAATGGAATCTACAAAGGCCAGAAAACGCATTTATAAGCTATGCTGCTCTTAAACAAAAAGCGAAACCTCGTTCGTATTCTGACACACAGGGCTACGAAGATTTGTATCGATGACCGGATTGAACCAGAAGTGATACTTTTACGACAAACGTTTGTAGTGAGAGCGTATCCGGTAAAATTTACTGATGGATGTGTGGATGTTTTACTACCAAAAGTCAGACTCCCATCGGTGGTTAACCGCTTGGTGTTTTAAGCACCAAACTATGACGGGAAATTGTTGGCTGAAGTGATATTTCCTGAAATAAGTAACGCAACGGTGCAGTGCAACTATGAATTTCGTTTTGCTTCAAACCCGTTGTTTCAGCACAGTCCAAAGACAAGATGCGTAAATACGCAACCTGTTTTTGTGTTTACTCATCTACTCTCCTCACTGGAACTGGTTATGTTAGCCGCACAACCAGGTACCCTTATAAGAGAACACATGAACACAACAAAACATGGCTAAATAATGACTAGGCTAAAGTTATTCCAAGTGAAATTTCGACACTTCTCGTTAACTCTAGGCACGGTTTGTCACCTGCATAGGCTTTCCAGTTTATTTGTCGTTTGTCTTTCACCAATCCACAAAAGTCAGATTGTGTATTCAAGTCACAGCGGAAGCCATCGAATTTATTTTAGGTAATTGTGCGTTCAGAGGAAACGTGTTCAAACTCTACATTTACCATAACCCCATTACCATCCGGACAACACCAGAGGTCAAGTTAAACACCTAACCGTCCTTCCCTTGAAAAAAGCTTGACCTAAGTACATAAAAGTTGTTTTAGATCTTGCTGTTCTGACGGTCGTGATGACATAAACTGTTACGTTGTTGATGAATCAGTGAAGACAGACAGTTTGCTAAGTCAACGTTTACGTCTAGGGTTATTAAACTCGTCCAGTTACTTCATGTTACCAATCAAACGTGTTCATTCCGCGGCGTTTACTCAGCCAATAGGCTGATCCCAATCTTGGTCACCCTAGAAGAGCATTTGCTGAAGGTCGTCTTCTAGCAAATGCAACAGAGCTCAACAGAATTCACCGGAGCCACCAGAACGAGACTACCGTTGAAAGATTCACTGTCTGGTTTAAGGTCATTCAAGTGCGTTGAGCCAATGCATAAGTTCTTCTTAAGTGGGTATCCATTCTCGGCCCGCATCGTAATCTATCAGCGGAGTCATTGGGGATGAGTACGCTATGATGTTGGATGTAACAGCCTGCAAAGGAGCATCGTTCTCTAGCAGTAGACAACTAAGGAGCCTCGGTTCGCATTTGTCTACATTCTTCCGTCGAACCATTAGCCATGAACATGATGACATTCAGGCGAATAATAAACTTTTATTGGGTTAACCTCCATAAAGAGTAAGTATTTTTTTGATCAGCTAGGACGGCAAGTTGGTAGATAAACTGAGAACCAGACCAACGCATCAAATGGATGTACACTCATCGCTCACCACTTCTGTGATGTATTGTAATTTCTCCTAATGGCACGATCCCCATAGCAAGTTTACACTATTCTAACAGTCGCTTCTAGTCTTCCGTCTCCATGGCAATGATACCTGCAGTTTAGTTCATAAATGTAAGCATTATACTACTCACAAACAAAGCTGCCTTTTTACAACACTACTAGTGATTTTGAAAGCAGTCAAAATTCGACGACTGGTTTACTTATTGTAAGTTCCTCTGTACATATGTGCATCCATCATGCAAAATTTTTTACACTAAGAAGGTGAAGACGGGACTGAAAAGTAGATAATCCGTCCCCAGAAGCCTGACAGATGACGGTATCTCTTGCTAGTTCTGTTTTATAAACCTGTCGTGAGAAGCAATGTTCAGGTACTCTTGCACGTGCACTAATTCAAAGCGATCGAACCGAATCGATAGTTGGGTTGCTCGCTGTCCTAATGATAAGTCTTTCATGTTTCATCATATGTTTCTGCATTTTCTTCATAGACAACAGTCACGCGACAGTAAACTTCGTTTATATTGAGCCCAATCACCGTATATTATCACAGAAAAAGCACAACAAAGTTACCGTGTGTGTTCGTCACAATGAGCAACGTTTATGTACACCGGAGGAAAAGAAGATATTTACAAGCGCTTATTGTGAAGTGATCTCAGCGGACCCTGGAACTCTGTCCTCTACCGCTGTATCGCGTCTCTTTACACAGGACATTGACTTACGGGAATTAGACCCTGGTGTCTATCGATTCGTTTGTCGGCTAGGACCGGGGCAGGAGGCAGTCGAAGCACGCCGACTAGTGCTTCCCGATGATTCACCCCGTCTGGATTGCTCTAGTGGCGGCAAGTTCATCGATTTACACGATCGACTAACCGAGCGGATGATTTGCTGTTTGCGAACCCCGGTCAGGTCGGTGTGGGTTCGGCAGTTTGCAAGATCAGTTCAGTGGTGCCAGAACAACTTGCAATGTTCGACACCTGCAAAAGGGACTAGCTTCTACAATGGCGTACTTTACTTCTCACAGCCTGACATGACTGAACCTGGAAACATGCATATTCAATGTGGAAACGGTTTGTACGACGAGTGGCATTACTTAATAGGTAGGTCTGACATGAAATAGTTGTTCAGTTAAGTGATGGAACACGGTGAACCAATAACTATATGTTGTATGTTATTGATTATTAAACTATAAGATTGACCTAGAATGAGTTTCAACAATGTATCATAGTTCAATGGAACAGTGAACTCGAAGGAATCATTGAGAAGACCAAATTTCTGTAATCAGAATACCCACACACTGTGGGAATTTGGACCTAAGATATACTGACATCAGAGGGCACTAAAGACATAACTGATGAGTGTGCATAATCATCAGCTAGTTAAAACAATCAATAGTTTTGCGTTATTAGCTTGATGCTTTGTCCCTATAAGCACCACTGCTGATGTTCTTACTTATCATTGTAGTGTCGTGAGTTACAAGACCCTCAGCAATTCGATTATTAGTCCAAACAACATTTATAAGTTGAAAGTGATGATGATATACGTTTTACCCGATGAGTTCAACGAACGATTCACTCAAATTTAAAGTATATAAGTCTGTAAATAAGCAGAACTTCGAAAGAACTATCAGTAGTCAACTGGCTTGCTTATGTCATCTAGGTTGTAGTCATGTGGATCATAGTGTCCGTGCTGTGTATGACAGAGACGATGGTCACCAATTAGGCTTAGTAGCTTGAATATGACCGTTGCTTGGCTAGCTTGTTCGTGAAGTGGATAACGGAAAGCTGTCATTAAGCTGTCTTGTGGATGGCGTCTTATTCTCAGTTATGGTTTGGTTTTTGCTAGCAACGTGTGGGCAACCTCATTTTAGAAATGATTTTCAACGTGGCGGTTTTATTTCTCATTCAATCACTTCACCGACGTACTGGTGTCAGTGTGAATGGGGGTGACCTCAACACGACAGGTTATGCAGTAGATAGGTTGCAGAGACCACAAAGGAAAGTGGCCGGTCTTTTCCTTTAAATAGTCATTGTAGTGAGTTTGAACTGGAGAAGTTTCTTGATTGAAGAAGGTTCAGTCAATCAGTATTCGCGCACAAGCTGCTACGGATGGAATTATGGTCAAACTGGCGCCGACTAGTCGTAGATGGCTATTAGCAGCTGTTGCATGCGTATCTGTTTGAAACAACCGAGTTGCTAGATACAAGGTCGTGAAACAACGCACCAACAAACTGGCCAACCAAACGTTAAGACACCTGTCACTCAATAGCAAACGTAGATAATGTTGTTTCTTTATAAAAAGGTGGTGTTTTTCTAATAAACTGAGATTGCTTAGTGCCTCTCAGGTTCCTGTTTTTATTTTTCTCGATTGGGTAGCTTAGTACGCGATAGTCATTGAACTGGTAGATCTGGAAGACCGGTTGTTATCTAGCTATCAGCAGTGATTACAACTTACAACACTTCTCTTTTGATTGTAAATCTTGAAGTTGAAAAACGCAACAGTCAGTCAAT
>JTDE01022215.1:32078-58017 GCA_014338405.1 Paragonimus skrjabini miyazakii
GCATACTTTCAGAAACTACTACCATAATCTCAGCGGACCCTGCAGGTTGTGCGATATCGCATTTGTTGTATAAAATCTATACAAAGAGAAGTTGGTTGAATCCACTGTTATCTGATCAACTGAAATAAGTGAGTTCGTCATGCTGAAAGTTGTTGGAACCATAAGAGTTTATTAAAAGCATCTTCAATCACGTTAGGAAACTACTGACGTTTTGGAATTCGAATAAACAAAGGTCGGAAAGAGTGAGGCTTAACGATAGATAGTCTTTGGAGGTCTTGTGAACGCTGTTCGTTAAAACGATTATACCACCAGTAAGTTGCTTTTTTCATTCTGAGCTAGTGGTTAAACAGACAGTGCATGTCTGTGAATGTGCAACAGTCCTGAGTGAGCTCAGTCAATATACAGTGTGATCGTAGAAGTCGTGCTGGCCAAGTGATTCAACCCAACTGAGTTTTCAGTTACACGTTTTAGATGATAGGTTGACTTGATGGTTAGTAAACCCTCGCTGTTACACAGCTCATGGAATGAATACTCAGTTCAAAAGTGTAAAATCGGGGATGACCTACGCTTGATTGAGTCGCATACTTTCAGAAACTACTACCATAATCTCAGCGGACCCTGCAGGTTGTGCGATATCGCATTTGTTGTATAAAATCTATACTTAAGATGATGAGTTCGGCGTGCTTACCAAAAATCCTAGTGGTTATGACCAATATGGAGTTAAGAAGTTAGATTGGAAATAGATGAAGAGACTTCGGAATTCAACGATTCGTCGCATACCTAAGACTATTGAATCTGATTGGTGTGTACAAATCGACAATGAGCTACTACTCGCTTTATAGGGTGAAGGTAAAGAGGGGGCTACAGTCCACACATGAATAACCTCCGGAAGAAGTAATCTGGTGTTTGGAGAGGTATGCTTCAATGGACGTGACACATGACCTCCTGGACAAGGAAGAGCTAATCGTGGTTCTAGAGTCACCGTTTGTGGAAGACTGAGTGTTCTCAGGCGCCGTTGTTATTTCCGGTAGTATTTATTGAATGTAGAGGCCTTATTTTTCAACACAACAAAGCATCGAATCAACATGTGACCGATGATTCACAGGCAGGGTTCTAACGCTGATTATATCGTTTAGGTATGTCAGTCCAGTTGGTAAACTAGGGAGAATGGCTTCTGTAATTTTCCTAAATATATCCAAGGTACTCTCCTCATTGAATTCTGGGTAACTGTACTGTTATAAATCGCCACGCATGATGATACTGGAGATCTATTTGCTATTTGAGATTAATTTTACCTGAATGTTGGTTTTAAAAATCAATCTTAGAGAAAGACTCATTGATTTTATTTAGCTTCACATATGAGTCGTAAAGAAAAGATAGATGAGACGCTAACGTTTTAGCCTAATAAACTATGGATTTGTTGTAAAACCGTATTTAGATGTTTATCTTTAGTTTAACTAAGAATTACCGATTGGTTATTGAGATTCAATACCCCCGAGTATTTAAGTCACCACAGATTTTCTATTGAACCAACAGCTGCATCAAGAATTGACTATACACGAAGAAGAATGAACAAAGTAACCTTTCCAGTCAGCCTCTTTCGAAAAGAAGCACTAAACTCGAGTTTCGCTCTCATTAGAGCTCGTCAGTAGTGCAGTCAGTAGTGATATTCAATCTATATGAAAATCAAAATCCCCTACTACTCATCAGTAATCAAATACCGCTCAACAAGTCAATGATTTCTGTGATTTCAACTTGGAGAGAAGTCCTAGTCGAGGGGTCATCGATCGAAGTTAACAGACAGTAACTGTGTCTCCATTTCGAGACGATCGGGCAACCCGATCATTACTCACAAGCGAAAGTGGTTGAGCGTTCACATCTGATAATTCAGTCGTTCCTAATGTGAGGTCAATGGCGCAATACGGTTGCCTTATGAACAGCGTGTCCGTGGTTCTAGTCCCGGCAGTGACGAGGATATGAGAGCGAAACTCGAGTCTAGTGCTTCTTTTCGAAATGGGCCGACTGGATATGGGAATGCAACAGCTGCGATCAATTGTGGGTGATGTTCAATCTATATGAAATTAACCTTTGCTTGTATACCGACCTGAAACGATCACATTATTGTCCACGTAATCCTGAAAGAGAAGCTTTTTTCTTTTGCCTTAGGTGAAAGTTAGCTGATGCTCGGACATATGTGATAGCAAACTGAATTCAAAGGCATATCAAACAGACCCAAGTTTTCAGTCTAGTTTGTAACCAATAAACTTATCTTCAGTTCTTTCATACTGTAACCCACTAAGCTGTTGAATTGAAACTCACGGATCGGTTGTCTAAAGGTGGAATTTAAGTTCCTGAAATGCTCTGCACAACATGGATGGTTTACGTTGTTAAATGTGTATAACATAATAGAACATGTCTGCTTGCGGGTGGATTGTTAGCCCATTCAGTGATAAATACACATACTTTTTGTCCCTGTCGTTATGAAATATCTTGTAGACAACAGCAGTACTGATGCCCTAATAGATGGCATTGCTCTGGATTGTCGTAAGCTTATTGACGGACCTAATTTTCCACGGTACAGGTCCCTATGTACGAATCTTCCGTATATTCGGGAACTGTGATTTTGGAGTGAACAACACAGAGCAGAATATTATCCAGTACAATATCAACATGTGCTCAGTGGCCTTGCTGTCAATTATCTTTTTTAAGCAATACCACTTTTTGAGGACAGAAACATTGATGTTTGTTTTGCTGCTATTGCTTTTAAAAGTTGTTAGCCATTGGCGCTGATCTACTTTCACTTGCAATCATACCTGTTTTCCCAAAACTGCATTAAAATAGCTGTATGACTAGTTGAATCTGATTTTCTGGTAAGCTCACATATGAAACGTTTTAAAACGATTACCAGAAAAATGTGATAATTTCACTTTACACAGTAAGGAACGTCAAAAATATGATTTAGTTTTGCTTGATTGTGTGTATACAATGAAGACGAGTATTGTACATCCGTCCAGATCGAAGACAACATCAACGGCCCAACACGATGTTTTATTGTCGTACAATTGTGGGAAAAATATGATGCTCTAATCAGAAGACAAAGAAAGGGAATAGATGGAGCTGAATTATCAAGAAACCACCTGTGTTTGATAGTAAACATTCAGTGTCAAACAAACAACCGGGTTATTAAACGTCATCAGCAACGCCGATAACATCACGAATAGTCAAAGCACTATAACCATGAGGTATAGCGATGTCCTTCATGTAAAACTGACCGGTTTGTATACCTGGGAAGCTGCATCAGCGGCGGCGGTGGAGGTGTAGGGAATGAAATTGAGGCGCGTATTTCCAAGGCTAGGGCGGTGTTTACTAATCTGAGGCACCTATGGCGACAGAGAGGTATTTCCTTAAAACTTAAGGGTCGCGTATATCAGACTACAGTGAGGGCTGTATTACTTTACGGTAGCGAAACATGGCCGATCAGAGTAGAGGACGTAAACCGCCTCCAGGTATTTGACCACCGATGTCTGCGTTCAATCGCTCGTATCGGATGGCACCAACGAATAAGCAACGAGGAGGTTAGGAAGCGGGTGTTTGGTACTGATTGTCAAACGAGTTCTTTCGTTCAGTCCTTACACTTGCACAGACTTAGATGGTTAGGTCATGTACTAAGGATGCCAGCTAATCGCTTGCCACACCGAGCACTGTTTGCCGACGCTGTGGCCGATTGGCGTAAGGTGCGAGGTGGACAGATGATGACCTGGCGTAGACAAATGAAATCGTTCACAAAGGGGTTGGGCACTGTAGGTCGGGTTCGTCTCCCAGGTTGGAGCCCTCGCGGCTCACAGAGTCGGTGGCTTGAAACTTTAGGTGAGATGGCGGCTGACCGAGCTCAGTGGCGTGAATGTTGTAGTTGTTTGTCCGAGTTGTCTGTGAAGTGAGTGCACTTAATGACGCGGGGCAGTGAAAGCCGTAAGGAAGCTGTCTTGCTGATGACACCTTACTTTCACTTACAGCTCGGTTGTTTGTTTGCAAGGTGTAGGCGCCTTGATGTTGTATGTTTGAATGTAGACGTAGCTCTTTTTTAGTTGTTAGGTCCCCTCCCCTCCCTCTTTTTTCTTCTCTCTTCCTAAACAGGGTTTGTTTCTTCTTCTTCATGGTTGGGTGGCAGTTAAGCATCAGTGTGAACCACTGATGTATTGCTGTCTATGATGATGATGATGATGATGATGATGATGATGAAAACTGGAATTGGAACGCTTTCACTCTTCGGAATAGAATATCTGCGTAGGTTGTTTTTAATGAGAGTACGGACATAAAGCTACAATTCTTCAAAACATTTGGAAGTTCCAGAAATGAATTAAATAGCTGAGAATGTCTGACAGAATATTTAATTGACGTATCAAATTTTCGCAGGTCCGTCATACGTTATATCACTTATGGCACATTCAATGTGCACTGATCGCATGATTCAGTGTCCAAGTTCTCCGATCTATGCCGTGAGGTTGTACCATCAAACAGTGATCACATATGACGTTGCTTAGATGGTTGGCTTTCAGTCCTACAATTGTCAGAAACTATGCTCTAATAATTGGCCATCGGTTACTCTGGCATAGCATTAACCGATGGACAACGATAGGGTCGAAAAGCAGATATTTGATGATGAGAGAAAAAAGCTTGTTTGCTGAATATTTTAACAGTGCGTTGAGTTGGGTGATTGGGTTACGTAATCGATGTATCATTTAGTCATCTGCTGAGCCAAAATTTCTGCCAGAACTCCGGCAGACTGACGTGAAGTGTGAGATGAGCAACCAGTGTATTGGTGCAGAGCAAAGATCGCAGTTTCCGATAGGTTAGTCAGTGTCTCCCGAGCTAAAGCCATCATGATTGTATACATTGGGAGAGAAAAACCGGATGGTCAGAACGCTGCCGTTGTTTGTTTGCATGTGAAGTAAATGCAAGAACTTTAAAGCCACAAGATGCGGATTCAGTCCCAGTCTCAATTACAGTTTGGCCATGCCCTTCAATTCTAGGCACCTTGAATTTCGATATCTGATTTTAGAAATATGACGTTGCTCTTATTTCCATATTGCATAGAAATTCAGCATTACTGTCTACCGCTGACTTACTGAGAACGATGAGGATGGATATAAAGCAAGCTGAACAGCAGTCCAATCGGTGCTGATGATTAGAAGACAAATCATTGTAACTGAACACACGTTGTTTTCATACATTGGTTTATTTAGTTCCCTAGAAGGAGTATTGTGTGGAGTACTGCAAACAAAAGGAAAAACAACTAAAAGGGAAACACATTTGTTGATAGTCTGAATAGAAGGTAATTGTCTGGCTATTATTTTGATAACTGAAGCTTAGATATTATTTGCCTGTGACCTTAATCTACATAATATATTAGGGCATCCAATGACTGACTAGTCGCTAATGTCCATTGAAGAATTGGGAACATCTACCAATTTGCATTATGGACCTGACATATCCAAGAGAAATATTTTCGTCGAATTTCAATTGGTAAGAAATAATGGCAGGCCTATTTTCAAGATAACTCTATATCGAACTCAATGCTGTCAGCTCAGAAGGCGTACGCGGTAGAGGTAGACGTGTGGACTCTTTTGAAATTGTTACATCGAACTATATGACTACCCACATTGTTCAACTGGTATAAAAGGTATCCCTTGGCATTTTATTCTATGGTCAAAATCCTCAGGCTTTAGCAGCGAAAGTAGAATGTTTATTTCTCTAGCTTGGTTAATGAAGAATATGACTGATTTTGATGTCCTCATGTAAATAATCGCTTCTTTTTCATTCTATTTTGCAAACACTACTGTTCACCACTCGTATTAATAATAAAGAATATTCAACGAGTTTTCAAGTGAGACACATACCGTTTACATTAAAAATCCAATTAAGAAGTGGCAGAAAAAAGAAAGTTTGGACCAAACGACTAAACTCTTAACACGTGTATTACGCGGAGGCTGATATATACATATATACATATACCGGTTTGGAAACAAAACATTTGTTACACACGAACCCAGGACGAAATCTGGCGATGGAGTTAATGTTGTGGCAAACATTTTAAACATTGCCACACCACACTGCATTACTGTCGCACTAAAAATGGAAAACTGATACTAGTGGTCACTGGGTAGGCAAGAATCCGTTTCCATAACTAACTTCAACCCGTACATATTGTATTCTATTGTGAATCCCAAAAGAGCGCACGACTGGTCACTATATCTCTAGCAACTTGACTATATCGAACTCAATGCTGTCAGCTCAGAAGGCGTACGCGGTAGAGGTAGACGTGTGGACTCTTTTGAAATTGTTACATCGAACTATATGACTACCCACATTGTTCAACTGGTATAAAAGGTATCCCTTGGCATTTTATTCTATGGTCAAAATCCTCAGGCTTTAACAGCGAAAGCACACTGCTTATTTCTTTAACGTTTCATTTTGACGAATGAAAACTCTAACTTTGTAACGAATGTCGTGTTATATTAAATATGTGCGGGAACATTTACATTCATTCAATAACAACACCAAAATAATGCATTTTCGTCTACTAACTCCGGAACCACTAAATTTTCTTTGATCACTTCTTCACAATAGAATGAAGACATGTTGCAATATGTTAACATTTCACTTGTTGCCATCAGCCACAAGTGATGACAACAAGCGTAGTTGACTCAATGTATCAACCGAATTCCAAGGTTAACTGTAACATCAAACATAAGTATGTTGATACCTGGGTGTTTGTTGATATTCTCATGAAGCATCGTGGGTATGGCCCTCCACTGTAATCTGTCTACCGGAAACTCACTTGTACAATGTACTTCCTGGATTTTCATAGTTCAATGACGAATCTGTACAAGTGCGGTCGTGTGAGAACTTTATTTTTTTCTGCGAGACGAATCTGTTCGAGAGATAGGTTGACCAAGGAGATGACACTTTTGAGAACCATGCACAAAGTAAATGGGTATCTAGTTGCATTTACTGAGAAATTCAGTAAACAGGAACCACCTGTTGGGATGGTTTCAACATTTTTCACGATGAACGTCCACCTTCATTTGCCTTAAAACGGTGATGACATTACTACTCCTTTGAAAAGCTATCTTACAGCAACCATGTAACGCATGCCGTACGAGGTCTAACTGGTTATGCTGTTAGCCAATTTTCAAATCCCCAAACTGCGGTTGAAAATACCAGTGCTGCTCAATACCAAATCTTTATAATTTATCTTGTGAACGCCGGACAGCATAAATCAGCAAAACGGAGCAGCGATTACGCAATCGGATCAGTGAACACTTTCCAGGTGGACTCCACAAAACGCCGAAGGATAAAACTACGTCGGACTCAGGCCAGAATGTGACAAGTCACAAGGAACCGGCATTATCAGTCACTCGACACCTGTTGACACCTTTTGACTTGTCGACCCCATGTGAACCTAGAGAATACGTTTTTGGTATTTAATGCAACAAAAATTCAAAGGAATCTCTAATGTTTCTCATGTCTCCCACATTGTTTATCAGTTTAAACGAAAATGCCGCGACGTTTACCTGAGTAGAACAGATTGACAACTAACACGGCGAGTGGCCGAACACGTCTCAAAATAGGTGAAACCCCTAATGATCCACCAAAAGCAACATTTTAAATCAACTGTTAGAAATCCCATGTCATCGGTCACTAAACATATAATGACAATAGGTCAAAATGTTGACCGAGTTAGTTCATTCAAGATAATGTTGCACAATCAGAACCCGAAGTTACTGGCCATTTGAGATGGACCACTTGTCATAACTTACCAGCCGGTTTTATATGCACATAGGTGATTGAAGCGACCCATCAGGTTGCTGTGGTGTTGATGATACGACACGAAGTGAATATATGTGTTCATTCTATCTGTCTCTATCTGTTTGCCGCATACGATCTGTACTTTTTACTGTTGATACTGATATGAATAGATCCGTTGTCAACATATTGCAACATATGTCTTCTTCCTGTTTTGATGAATTTGTTAATTTTGTCACATTTCACCTCAGCTTCGGCTTCTGGCTGGGCGTTTACAACTTGTCGTTTTGAAGAGCACTCTGGACTCGGGTTTTGCTCTTGTGAGAGCTTGCTAGTAGTGCGTTGTACTTAACGAAAGAAACGGAAAAATATACAATACACTTTATGCACATCAATAGGTGAACCTTCGTCAATGCAGCACTTAGGGAAGTGGATGAATAACAGGCAAACAAACTAGATATCATATTAGTTCCATCTGCAGTTCAGTTGATTGTTTCCAAACTGAAGACGTCCTGATATCGATAGCTTGAGTTTTGAAACAGAGATGCTCAGTGTAAAACCCCATTGTAGTTTTATTCTAATGAACGGTTGACTGATGGTTAGTAGTGTAAGCTGGTTATCTAAAGCCGTCCGTTCAGTGTGTTTGCACATTTTACTGAAAAGGTGTTTAATGATGTTAATGTGGAAAGTACTCATTGAATATTCAAGAAAGTCGGTATTTCCATTTTAATTTCAGAAAATTATGGTGATTTGAGAATTACCCTACGACCATCAGCCATACTCATCAATCGAACTGTTGGGGGTGTGCTATGGGCTGAACTCGATTGGCGTAACAGTTCCCAGCGTGATTTGAGTGAGTTACGGAGATACTATTCGGTTTACTGCACGCTCCACACGCGGATTCCCTCCAACCAAACTTGGATGCAAAACTTTTCAAACCATTTGGATATTCAGGAAATGCCCAACGGTTTGGTATACATCAACTGCGAGTGTCCCGATCTGGGACTTCGTCGTACGTTTCCAAAATATGTGGTTGGTCACCCGATAAAATTCGAGACTATCATCACTCCGGTTCTGTCTGAGTGGATAGCTGACCCGGCAGCCAGAACTTTGGACGACTGCATACAGCCGTCTGCAAGTATTGAAGTAGGAAACAGAGTGTTGGTGTTGTCTGTCGCTGAAATGGATATCAGTAGTGCTGCCAAATTGTGTTCAGGATATGAACATGGGAAGAAATTTTATATACGAGGTAAGTAACATCACTTTCTTCAAGCCAGACGGCGAGCAAAAGACCATCTTGTGACATTCTTACAAGTAACTAAATTTCACGGAAATCTGGGTAGTAACGAATTCAGTTTCCGATCAGGGGTTTTGATTTCCAAATAATTTTAATCTGAGAAAGCAAGAGATATTTTACATGTTACTTATGTTGATCACTCTTCTTTGCATCTCATCACATACATGTTGTGGTCTGACTCAATAGGTGCTGTGGAACAAAATGATACATTGTGTGATGCACTTGCACAGTGAACCTGTCTTATACAAGTCTGCATCATACTAGAAGCAGCGAAATGTGTTCGGGGGATACATCGGGCAATAATCTCCATCCAACTTTTTGATCAGGTTTGTCGCATTAAGAAGACGTAGTAGAACGTTGTTTAGTTTCCTGCAGTGTGACCTACAAACCAGCAAACACTTTCCGATGTAAAAACAAAACAGCATTTAGTATTTAAACTCGTGAGTTGGCCTAGTATCAAATAGCAGGTCTAAAAGTGCTAACTCAAAACTTGGTTCATTATAATTTCATTACTGATAATGTCGATGGTTTTCAGCTTTCCTGGTTTGTATCACGTTTGAAAAGTCGTATATTACCAAATACCGCCATTATTGAGAATGATTCTTCCGTGAGGTTGACTCAATTCTTCCATTCTTATCAACTGCATAATGTTCGTTATCAGTATTGCAAAATGTTAGTGCAAAGACAAAATATTTCTAATTAAAGCACCAACGAATAAGGTCTGCATGCCTGTTAAACACAAAGCCATTCCAACATCACATTCAGTTGCTTTTTAGCGCACAACTATGGACAGCGTTTGACACTAACCAAGTTTTCCTCAAATTCAAGAAACCGATCATTTCTACTCTACCTAATCAGAATGAATGTTGAAGCTTAATCTATGCACTGGCTAGCCTCTAGCAGATAGTTAGTGCTCAACGAGGAAATTTGGTGAGAATTTTCATTTAGTCTGTTGGTTAACAGATGCTTTCCATCTAATAGACATTTCGGAATATGTCCGTTTGTTCCCACTGAACCCTTTCTACCTGCGTGTGCTTGTACGCAACGGAAAACAATTAAATTGACACAAAAACCAGAAACCATAGGGATACTTCCTTTTATTGACGGCATCGGTAATTTTAGGGCTTCAACAGTTTGTCCTTAATCACTCGTAACAGTTCTTACCTTTTCCTTAGGTCGCAATATATGACACCACTTCGCCATGTAGGTTCTATGACCTTATTCCTGCGTTTGTCAAGCTGATATACTTGAATAGAATAGTCAGAAGATACAAAGTACAATGTGAATTCATTTCGCACGCTCTCTTCAGGCGTAAAAGTGTGACTAGCATGAAAACAAAACAAATCAGGCTAGATCGTGATTGGCACTCACGGTCAAACCCATGGTAAACAAAGGTTGATAGTCAGTTGTTTTTGTGCACATAGGACCAGCTGTTGACAGCTGATAAACAAAGCTTCAATATACTTGAGAAGTTGTGAATTGTAAGCGTTCATCAAGATCTTAAACGAAGATGCGATGTTGACATTGTGACCTGTAGTCGATAAGTGCCTCGCAATGGATGAAGCGGCGTTTCGTCCTCGCTGAGTGTCATTCATTGGCGTGTTAGACACTGCAACTCTCAACCAATTTGGGATGTGCTCCTTGGCCCTGGTTTCAAGCATCCTTTCTGTTCTACTAATATATGTGTTTCCACAACTGCAGGAAAACTGATAAATGCAACGGCTGGTAGAAAACACAGGGGTTAGCTTTATGACCGGAGGTAGAGGTAACCTAGTGGTTTGTGAGAGCAAGACAAGCTTTGCTGCATTATACACCCGTTTTAGCACGGCGCTGATCATCTTACCAAAGGTGTTCCCCTTTGAAAGGGAGTTTGATGTAAACCTCTTTTTTGGGACGTCCAAAGTTGTATTTTTCACAGGAGTAAATTTGCTTCATTTCTGAATGAAACGTTCGGGAAAATTGTTAGCACGAAGCGCTTCATACAACACTGTTTGCTCGGTTCGTAATCTGTCTTGGGAGCATATTCTTGATGCTCTGTAAAAATAGTGTGCGTACGAATGATGTTTTGTATGCAACAGGAGCAAAACTCATGAAATTCACATATTGTCCCGTCCATGTTAAATTATGGTACACAGAACGTTCGATGGAACCGACTGAAGGGCGCCTAACCAGAATGTCCAAGAAGGGCAAACTGTTCTCATCCTTGTATTCAACTGTGACCGAGATATTTGGGTGGACTCAGTTGAAAGCATGGAACCTTCTTTCCGCCTGTTTCTTGTCTTGTCCAATCCAGAACATGTCGCCGACGTGACGTTTGCAGAGTTTCAGTCCGTCCACAGCTGGAATTAGTGATTATTCAAATTTGACCGCAAACACATCGGCTAAAACAGGGCCGAGTGGGCTCCCCATGGCTACACTTTCTATCTGTTGTTTCACTTAAGTTTTGTTTTGTTTTGCTTTCATGTTAGTCACACTTTTACGACTGACAAGAGTGTGCGAAATGAATTCATATTGTAATTTGTGTATTCTGACTATTCTATTCAAATGGTTAAAAGGGACTCAATGTTTCAAACTGACATATCTTATATATATTTAATAACCTAATATTGGGATGACAGAGGTACATGTTTATACCAATACATCTTTTGGCCTGTGGGTAGCGGGCTTATCCGACTAGCTCCGCATGATAGAGTAAAATGCAGTCGTGGAGAATTTAGAAATTATTCTTGTAACAGTTGATGTTGTTTGTACGTTTACAGCCGTCACTGTAAAATGTACATACTAGCTTAGCTTCTTCTTGACAAGGGCCACTAGGCATCATTTTCACATACGGGTGGGTGATTTGTTGTTTCCAAGGTAGTGGCCTATCTGACTTTAGTGATGACCTAAAGATACCTCGGCGAAGTAAGGCAAACAATTATTCACAAGTACATTTATACTCATGGTTTCTTGACTGTGTAGTAATGTTTTAATTTTATCAAAGGGAACCTAGCTTCTACGAAAAATTACTTTTTCTGTCAGAATATGCGGATTGCTTTTAGGCGCATGTAGATGGAAACACATAACTTTTAGTTTCGTTCATAAGAACATATTAACTAGCATGCTAACTAAGAATGTATTCACCTCTTTCTTTTTTAGACACGGATCTGGATTTATTTTTTTCTCCCACTCAACCGTTTTACACAATCAATCAGACATCAGAAGTGAAAATTTATATTGGGACAGCAAACGCCACGAAGCAGCAAGCGAATATTTTAAAATCGATACCTCTCGAATGCAAAGTGGTTAATCCACATGGAGTTCCAGTCCACTTAGTCACAACTCCTGGTTCGTTAATAAATGTGCCAAACTATGTATCCTTCAAGGACGCATCCGAATTGCTGCCTTCCGGAATGTACCATTATCGCTGTGATTACCATAGCGGAATGTTATCTATGGAGACATCGATGACTCTAATTGGCAAGTTTAATCTTAATATTGGGTTAATTTAGAATATGTTATATCTATTTATTTTACCGGAATGTGTACTACTAATAAGTAGTGTGGCTTATTTATGAATTTAGATGAGACCCAAATGTGAAAAGTCAGAACCTCGGCTGGAATCCCACCGGTTTCACAAACAAATCGATGCAGTACCTGCTCAAGTAAGACGGCTGAGCAATAGCTGAAAATATCCACAAGTTTCTGTGATGGACCTTATCAGGAATTCGTTTCTGTTCATTTTGACAACAAAACCCACTCTATAACAGACGGAAATCGCCAAGTTCCATGTAACAACCTAAACGACCAATGAGATAATGGATAGCGGAAAACTAAATGTACTTTTGACGGTAGTGACCCCACACTTTTTCTCGCATTAAAATAAGACTGAAATGTTGTTTTTTGCATTGTGGTGGTGTTTGGACTACCTGGTACAAAATCATCATCAAAAATTTGACTGGCTATTATAGCATCCCGCAAACGTAGTAATTTTGAACATGTTCCGTTGCGGTGTGTGAATGATGTGTTCGGTCTATGTCAAACTGGACCGGGGGTCGTTTAGTGCATTATTTCAGGATAGGTCAATGCGTCTTTAGGATGTGAACAGTTTAGTGATATGTTTGCTTATTTAGAAATCAGATCGTCATGCAACGTCATCAACTTCCCATTAATAATGTTGATAATCACCACCATCATTATTTTAAACATTGGGTCGTACATTTGGGGAGTCGAACTCAAACAATATGTGCATAACAAGAGTGAATGACCAGAGGTAGCCTCTAACATGTTCTGAAATGCACGAGCAGTCGTGCGGTATGTAAAGCTTAGCCACAATTTGGGAACCGTGGGTGGATTTGTGAACATAGCGCATCAGGCAGCAATAAGCCGGCTTGTATTTTTTGGTAATGGCTTAGTGTCTATCATTTAGTGACTTGATTTTTTCAAATATACGAAAACACATGTACTTTGCACCCTCAAAATGTAGACGGTTATTATGAAGTTGGGTTGACACCTACTCTGTCATGCTGGTTGGTCAGTGCATAATTTCGGTTGTTTCACCAACCTTGATGGCGTCATCTCGTTAATATCTTATTGTGGTGGCGAGATGGCCACAGGGATCGCGAAAGCACTGGTGCAGTCGGCAGTCCACATCACTTGTGGCGTGTCAAAGACGTCCATTTTTCGACTGAAGACAGAGTTCACAAGGCGTACGGGCAGTCAGTTTTGCTCAGATGTGAGGTTCATCTGTGCAAAAGATGCATCTAGACTCTTGGTATTCAACCACCGTTGTTTCTGCCTGTTAACGTGTACAAATTAGGTTGACTATGTGGGCGACGCTAAAGTCCGTCGGTCCGTATTTGAGAAATGTGCAGGTTTGCAACCGACAACCGAGATAATGAAAATGCACCGTTTTTGCTGGTTATGTCGTGTGCTCTACATGCCAACGGAGCGTCTGTCGCACAAAATATTGTTCAGTATGACTGCGGATGGCTGGAAGCAACTGCAAGGTGGTCACGAATTATGACAGTCTTGACCGTTCCGATGAGCAGGGTTGGTAGGTGCCATCTACCTGGTTGAGGGAGTCGAGACTATCCACACCGTTGGTTGAAAATACTATCTGACATGACAGAGTGTATCAGTCAGTGACAAACCTGCATCCGTAAACTGATTGCCTCTTCCTTTTCATGTAGCTCAGCTCTATTTGTTTGTTTGCTTATCGTCTTTTTGTCTTCCCTTCCGTCACTCATTTATATCTATTTTTTATTCTGTTCCTTCGCGGACAATTGTTAAGACCAACGACATTCCGGACCATTATACTCATGGTATGTCTCAAAAAATGATGATGGTGGTGATTATCAAGCGTTATTCTACCGAATAAAATTTTAAAATTTCGTCTGTTTTTGTATAAAATACTTGTGGTGATACCTCAGAGGTTTTCTGCAAAATTTGGGCCAACTACTTCAGAGGGTGGTATGAATCAAGTTTGGGTGGTTAATGGAATGTATGCTCTGCATTTCTTTTAAAAGTTAAGTACAAATTTTGAGCGTTATATACCATGTAGTTTGAAATATTGCTACCTATGGTAGGCACAATCATCACGACTGAAATGGTGAGCGGCTGTTTTCATTGTCGAGTCTCATCAGCACTCTTTCGTCTTTAGTTCAGAACGTGGTCAATAAGTAGTAGTTGCCCTCAAATTGAACATCACACGCATTTGGCCTCAACTTTCGCATTCAGATGGACTTTCTAGCCGGCTCACTTTATATGTGATCATCATTTTTTTTTGAGTTGGCCAAAACAAGTGTGCCAAAACTTTTTCCATGCTTCAAGGATGTGGTGCATACCTACTGGGAGCTCCCTGAACGTATACAGACCGGTATGTACAAGGAATTCCATTAGAACTCTTGCCTTGAGGGTTAAGGGCATGTGAAAATAAGCAACTTTAAAATCGAGTTCTGAAAATACGTTTGCTGCAGTCCAACAACAGAATTGTCTTCGAGAAACGTGTAGACAAATAACGATCACCGATTTCAAAGTAAGGTTTTATTCGAAGCGTCTATGATGTCCGTGACTAGTTGATAAAACATGATAAATATGAAATTAGTTATCAAGTTAATATTGTGTAGAACCTAATACAGTGTGAACCTAGTGTCATTTGGAGATTACGGACATAGTTACTGACGTGCCACATCAATTGTTCCAACGACGGCAGGCCATGGTAACTTTGGTGCTTGAACAAGACTTCTGCGCACACAGACCAGGGGTTCGCAGGCGGATTCCGATAGCCGTGGCAGCGACCAAGATAAGACATTTCACACCTTTGGTGTGAACCTGTGTGGCAGTAGGTCGGCTTAAATGCAACATCCTCATTGACACTTTGATCCGAGTCGAATAGGTGGTCCAAAATTACGTTGGAAATTTTTCACTATAGTGAGGTCGACAACCAAGCGGGACGGTGTTCACGTTTGCTTTCTAACAAGCGCCTTGTTGTGCGACCAATGTAATTTGCTCCACAGGAATTAGAAAATGAATAGATACAAACGAGGTCACACTACTGGGCACTGCGTCTTTGAAGTGAGGGCATACAACTGGCTTAGATGTGAACATTGATCTTATGTGTACAGCATGAAACTTTCTCATCAAGGTCGTGTCGAGCCTTCTACTCAGGGATACACTTGGTAATTCTTTCTTGCACGACAAGTTCGTATAGATGGCCTTCCGCCCGACAAATAACTCACGGTCTTGCGGTTCCCGGATTTGCACATTCCGAAATAGGAACTTGTCCGGATATCCGTTAGTAGGAAACGTTTCACCTAAGAGTTTGAGTACTTTGTCTAGCATGTCATCAATACATATTTCGGTTTGCTAGACAACGTATCAAGTTTCGTTTCCGCTTCATTCGAACAAGGTTGTGAACATGGATATACTGGCCACTCTATGTCCGCTTCTTGTTTATGCTTCGTTGAGTCGATCAAACTAGAGGTTTCAATGCTTCAAAACCAAGGAAAGTCAGTATTCCTTCCTGTTCCACTTCCATAGTGAACCTTAACTTCTTGTTAGTTGATTTAGCTAGTGACAATAGGGAGTCAGTATCCGCGTTGCTATCGACTATACAGAAAACATTATCTACATACTGTTTGTTTAGTACACAATGTTCTACGAACCGTGTTAGCTTTGTTTGTTCAATCCTGTCCATGAAAATGTAGGCCAGCAATGAACCTGGCTGCAAGCCTACTATAATCCTACCCTTCTAGCGATAGATTTTTCTATAAAGCTGAGACTAGATGTCCTGCGTGAAAACTAACAAAAGATCTTTGAGTTACTCATCCGGCATTCCGAATTGCATATCCTTTGTGTGGATGTAATCAAGCATAAAATCAATTGTCTGTCTGAATGACACGTTCGTAAACATCAGGCACACATCCGAGGATAACATTTTTTTTACTACCAACAATCTGATCTGTACATTCAGTGAACTGTAACAAACCCTTGAGTCTATTTGGAGCTAGTCTGTTGTGGAGTGGTTTTAAAAGTTTGGTTAGCCATTAAACCAGTGCAGTGCTGTGATGAATTCGTCGTATCTAAAATCGGGCATGTATGCACGCCATTCTTATGATTTCTGGGCAAACCACAGGGTCTGGTATAACTGAGCCTGTTGGTCGGATCCACTTGAATACTGAAGCGTCAGTCTATCCATTTTGCTCTACGTTTCTTAAGAATTTAGAAATATGTTTCTCAATTGTAAGTGCTTTGATTTTCTCAGACTGCATTCCTGAAAATATGATGTCATCCTTAAGTGTATAGTTCATCTTGTTCAAGTACGATTGTTTATCTAACGGCAACATTCGCGCGTCTAATAATCACGACTTTTTCATCCTTTTGTAGTTTCTTCAAGGTCACCGTATGATTGCTTGTCAGCATCCCACACACGTTGGGTTTCACGCTAAAGTATTGAGAACATGCACTGAGGAACGTTTGTTTGAGATGATGCCGTGAGACCACTTAGTTGGCGGAACATGTTTTCGGACTGGACTTCTAAATCAATCTGTTTAGTACGCTACTTTGGACAACGAAATTTTGGACCTAATGACAAAACTTCCACAAGATTCTAGATAAGCGCATTGACGAAATATTATAAACGTGCCTATGCAGGTCCGTCGGGTAAGCTGCTGGTTCTGATTAAGTACAAAAATTAGGACATGAGAAACAATTGAGAAAAGTTATCCAACAAAGTTGATAGTCGTACGATAAACTAGACAGATCGACAAATTGGTTGTCTGAGCTGTTGCACTTCCTTCCACTCACAGGCTGAAACCGATCAGCCTGTTTGCAAAAAGCCTTTCTCAACTCTTTCTGGCGCTGTGGCCGATGCTTACTCGTTTACAAGTCAACCACAACAACGGCTGGTTGAGTTCAACCTATGAAAAAAAGTAAGCGCAACAGCTCAAAAAGCTTATTCACATACCTTTCTGCAAGCCCGTTGGCTATGATTGCGTGGTCTGGTGGATAAGTGCATGAACCACAACCTACCGTTGGTTTACGGGTCATGGGTTCGATATACCGGCGTGCGTGGTGCTGACGAGGCCCAGCTGTGTCAGAACAACTGTCCACGACTCCAGTGGTGGTCATTGAAGGTAGATGTTTGCAGACTGTCAACCAAATGGCTTTCACTAAATAAAAGAAGCTGTCTCATTCGGATGTTGCCTTCCAGCATAGATAAGACAAGGATGTATGCGTTCTTTTTTCGGATTGCGGCTAATGGAAATGTTCACTTTGAACAATAAATTTTCTCGATGAGATCTCGAATAATTGCCCGGGAAGCTTTAGAAACAATCTGTTGATTAGATAGTGGTATCGATCGTCGTATTCGATGCAGTATTTTGGGAAGACTATCTATATTTTCATTAAACAGACTTGGAAATCTGTCTGAACATTAGCTACTGCCGTTCTCTTAATGTTGGCTGTGACTTTCACAGGTACCATTGCGGTCGGTTGTAATAACGGTTTGTTATCACTGTTCGAAAATTAGTATTCCTCAGTGCGTTTGGAACCACCGTTTAAGATCACTGTGACATTTATGTGTCGTACGACAGGTACAACGCTATTCGAATAAGTTCCAAACGTTCAAGGTGATTGACGAACAAACAAAAATGCAAAATGACTTTGACGATACAAGAACCGTGATAAGAGTTGATGAGTTCAACCTCATCTGGAATGGTAATATACTGATAAGTAATGTAAAGAATACCGTACGAATATCAGGAAGAGTTACGTTTGGTTACAGCAGAGGAATAGTAATAATAATAATAGGAGACTTGCGCCTCGTTAATAAATAAGTACTTTGTACATCTGAGTTGTTTGAAAAATATTTGCCTGAGATTGAGTATAATTTGGCTGCAGCAATATCTGAACAACGAACTCTGGGGAGATAACCAGGCTTGCCACACGGACAAGTGACAATGAATGTAAGACATTTTTACAGTTGGTTTGATACTGCTGGCTGTTACTTCGGTACAGACTTTCACGACGAGAGCGTCAGCGGGGAATGAGCAGATGAGGAAGACTACTTTGAGCGGTCTGCCTATACGGCCTAATAAAAGCAAGCCACTTGAGCTGTTTCTGAATATCTGCCTGCGTTTGTGCAAAATTATTTGTTTACTAGGGATGTCTGACATAGAAGGTTCTCGAGTTCTCTAATCGAACACTCTGGAATTCAGCGGTAGAATTAGAATAACGTCTTTCTTTTTTCTGAGGAGCTGAACTGTAATCGTACTTACACACAGCGCAGATGTGAAAAGTAAGTGTTAAACTGTTACCGGGTTCCTGACACAAATGCGAAAGATTAAATCGCACTGTATATGCGTTAACTGGTAGTTCCCAAATTTTTATCAAAAATCCGGGGGCCCTTCCACATAGCCGTCTCCACATTTTGATTCATTGCAGTCTACTGTCTTTGGCCTTCCTGTCTGAGACAAAATCGAATAACTTTCAGCCCGAGCTACTCAGAGAATATGAGTACAATGTTGAAAATTTGAATCGTCTGCATGTAATGTATAAATGTATTCTTCCGGGAAAGTGAAAACTCAGCAGATGGCTACAAACTAGGGTTATTCCAGAGCTAATCTAGAGCTTGCAGTAGATACGACATTGTACGAATTCGTATCTGGCGACACCAGCCACTGTCTGTAGTTCGAAGCAGTAAAAAAATAGTGTTTTTACTCATGCCGCAAGAATGCTGCTGATTCTGTGTGATCTCAAAACTGATAGGTAAAACGCAGTCCATTGGATCACGTATCATCTCCACGTGCGAGTGCCGAACGGAACTGGATGGAATACACAGCTTAAAGAACACTAGTGAATCGACCCATCCAGGCAGCAAAGGTTAGAAAAATGGTTGAATACAGCAGAATAGCCGTAAACTAGACAACTGTAACAAACTTCATTTGGGATTTCTGGTGAAAACATCAACTGCACATAACCCGTAGGCTGGGTAATTTGTGTTGTCAAATGAATACTAAACAGCGTAACCAACACAGTCAAAAATGGTGCAACAATCACATCGAAAACAGTCACTGTGTAAGATGAACGATATATTGTGGACAACTCAGCCGCTACATCAGCAGAAACAATGTCACAGTGAGTTTAACAACGAACGAGCTACCCATTTGACAAGAGAATGGTTTAATGTACCAGTAGGAGATGACCCTAGAAGCTGGGAAGGCTTACGGAATCGTTCAAAACAACAGAGTATTTACCGGCCAAGATGAGAATGTAATTGGTACGAAAAAAGTGATACTGAACCGGGAAGTCACAACTCGTGAGACAACCCATGGAGATGTTGGATATAAGTCATAAGTGGGTGATTCAACGTCATTTAGGCAGCACGAAGAGAATTGTTCGTCATTGAAGGGAGTTGAAACATAGGGCAGGAGAAACAGAAAACAGATAACATTTTAAGGCATAAGAAAAATGTGGGACCTGTTACAAGTTCACTCGCAATAAGCACAGAGTTCAACAACCTATGTTGAGCCACGCACAATCCGCTTCAACAATACAACACTTCAACAATCCAACGTCATGCCAACGATCAGTCACAGTAGACTGCAACGAATCGGCACACGCAACCTAAATTGAGCACGAGTTAATTACGAAAAGAGGGTCACTGCTAGTCAACGTGAATGGAGCAGTACAGCCACATGATTCGTGGAGCTCGATTTCCTGATAATTATGTAGACATACAGCGTATGCATGACCGATTGGTCAGTAGGCCAGCCAATCAGTATCAAGACCAAGAGGCACACACAAGCGCAGCCCAGATAGGACAAAACAAGCACCAGGCTTGCCAGAGAATCGGAACTCCTGCCCGTGAATATGTGTCAGACCGTTAGATCCGAACACTTATCCACTAGACCACGGGGAGCAGTCACCTGGGGGAGAGATCAGTAAACGTTGCGTTTTACTTTCCTATTGACAAGTGAGATAAACCGAAGATCATCGCTTCGCTGGTGACTGCTAGAACTAACTCTTTGCAAAACTTATCCCAATCTATTCTGGGTGCGTACTGGATACTCAATAGACTGCATGCCAACCACAGAAGTTGTTAATGGAGACAGGGAATGTCAACAGCTGAAGAACGAAGTTCTATTCGTTTTTACCACACTTGAGAATGGACACTTTTCACACTCTATTCAGTCTTTTTATTTTACCACATATTCCTTAAGACGATGTCTTTTGGCTTCATTGCGAGGTCATACGTCTGCCAAGCACTTGGTATTCCCAGTTAAAAAAAAAACAAGAAGCGTACGGGTGAGATTTACACATTCAGGTATTAGTTAGCTGAAAAATGAAGTTTCCACTATCTGTTGAAACAAGAAATACACTAGATGTGTTGCATGAGTGGAGTTATGGGATGCTGACAAATTTAAATTCAACATTAATATTTTAACTGCTCATCCTCAAAGAACTCGCTGAAAATCATCCGTGAATCACCATTACCGTTTCGTGAATTGGTATAATTTCGTCAATTCCTAAGGGTTTCACTAGTATAATGTTTAACCAACTCAGCCACTTTAGTTCTGCATTTTAAAAGATTATGATTTCTCCTTTTCTTGCTCTGAGGGTGTAGTATAATTGGAACCCCCAAACTTCCGTATTACTGAATTTATGCCTTCACCCCTTTCCACTTGCAATGAGAAAAACGCAGTCGGCTTCAGTCATCAATTGCACATCAAATCACACTTGTCAGAAACTGAATTGTTGGACTGCATAACTGCAAGATTCACTAGGTGACCCCGCTATTAGTTAACATCCTTTTTGTGTTTCCCCATTTTTGGTTTGGTAAGGTCATACTTTAAGTTTTAGGAAAAGCCCTTCCATTTTGAATTTTGTATATTCCTGCAAAACTGAATATTTTAGATAAAAGAGCGAACAGCATATTGTAATCATCATCATCAACATAATAATCATCGTCATCATAAACAGCAATACATCAATGGTTCACACTGATACTTAACTGTCACAGAACCACAAAGGGAAAACAGCAAAGGAAAAGAAGAGGAATGGAAGGGACCTAGCTAGTAAAAATAACTTAGTCTGCGTTCAAACGTTAAACATCAAGGTGGCTACACCTTGGAAACATACAACCAAGCTGTAAGTGAAAGTAAGGCGTCATCAGCAAGGTATCTTTCGCACGGCTTTCAATGCCCCGCTTCACTAAATGCACTCACTTCACAGACAACTTGGTCAAACAACGACAACATTCTCGACAGTGAACTCAGTTAGCCGTCATCTCAACTAACGTCTCAAGCCACCGACTCTGAGTCGCGAGGTCCCAATCCCGAAAGACGACCCCGACTTACAATGGCCAATCCCTTAATGACTTGCGTCAGCAGCCAAGTGTCATCATCATTATCATCACCACAGACAGGAATACATCAGTGGCTCTTACTGCTGCCTGGTTGTCATACAACCGTGGTCTGGAGGGGTAAAAGCATAAATTGAGGAGACCTTACTACTAAAAACAACCATGCTTCAACTCAAATACTCAACGTCATATTGCCTACACACTGGCAAACAGGCAACAGAGCCATAAGTGAAGGTAGGGCATCATCAACTACTTCACTAATTGTATGATCGTACACATCGTCTACTTATTTAATGTAGCTTGATCTAACTGAAAGGGGCTGAATATCGTTCACAAAGGGTTACGACTAGTTGTGGTAATAAAAAGGGATGGTTACGATCATCGAACAGGGCAGACTACTGGAATGTGTCTTGACAAGTGTTACCAAGAGAAAATGTATTGCTACATATTGTACAAGCCAAAATATTCCTGGGGATTACTGATGGTAGAATGGTCGTGGGTTGAACGGGAGTACATGTGATACATCCATAACAAAATCAGTAAGTCACAAATAGAGTTGGGCAACTGTACTCTACTGAGTAAACGAATTTATTGAAACGACGTTAGTGGTCAGTACTTCGAGACCTCAGTCTTGTTAAACACTCCACGGTTGTAAATAGGCTTATATTCCGAAAAAGTCGAAGTTGAAATTGTAGGTTCGTAGTGTGTAGTTTGATGTAAACTGTTCGTTTGAATTTAATATTTAACATTTCACTTATTTTATAGTTCATTTACTGGTTTATCAATTCGTGAGTGGATTCAATTAAATGGCATCTCTTAAATATCGTTTGAATGCGCTTTCATCTGAGATTCAACCTGATTACAAATATAAGACAGTTTGCTCCGCTTGCAGCCTTGTGCGGAAGACAAGTTCATATCGTATCTTCATTAGCATTTTCGTTTTGACGACTCGAGTGAGGAATTCGATCCAAGCATACTGCTATGAATTTGACGGAAGAACTCTGTAACAAAGCATCAACTTTTAGAAAAGCTTCTATGTCAATTGTGCGACTGACTGAAATTTAATTGAGATTGATTTGGCCCTTATAATTTCAGGAAAAACCTGTATATACAAATGGTGTACTGCTCCCTTTTTTGGAAACGTTCTAAGAAACTTCTCAATTAAAACTACAGTTCAATTCTTCGTAAACATCGACAGTTGTACACTGATTATTGAGAGTAAAAGTATAAAATCATGATCAAAACACAGAAACAAGTCCATTTTCTTAAGCACAAGCCAAAGTAAAGCGACGAAACCCAATGATCACCATTTCCTTGGACTTTTTCTTCCTCTGTAAACATGATTGGTAACTTGATGATTGCTCTCAATTAAGCTCTTTAACTCAGTCAGATTTAATGAAGAACTCAGCACTCCTATCGTCAACACGCGATAGTTTATTATACTTTAGTGTATATTGGCTAGACTCAAGGAGATATTTCGAAGGATGTAATGGTTTATAATGCTCAAATCATATGTCTCAGGTTAGTGAGGAATATATTCGCAACGTTCCTTACAGTTCGCCGAACTTTGAACCAATTCATTACGTTCAACCTGTACTAGAGTGTTCAGCAGTACGATGTTGGTGGTGTAAAATTTCTTCATCAGTACCTGAAGGCTAAATCTGATCGTCCACTTCCAGACTACTAGCCAATATTCGTTTTTTGAAGTGTGAATGGCCCCGCCTTATTGTTGGTCGTGAAACAGCCTTATCTGACTGTTTGACTTCCACTGATGCCTCTGACAGGATACGTAGTAAACCGTTATACTTTTAACTGGAAAAAATACAATCAGTTTGCATTTAGTTGATTCGAGCGACCCAAGCGATGCTAGTTACTTTCGCCTAATTATTATGTAACAGGGAACCCTGCGCACCATATGCTTTCAAACGTGGTGTAACAGGTTTTGTCAGCTATGTGACGATATATTCCGCAGAAATTTTTAAATCCAATTCGGCTGAATGAAGGAGCATCATATGCTTTCGACAAAAAATTCCGTTTTCATAAATTCTTCAATAAGAAACCACAGTTTGAATCGCACATATTTTGCCATCGTTGAGAAACGTCGAGAAAATTCTGGTGAACTTTGCGTATTCAGACAACATCAGTGAAAAACGGGTATAGCGTAATTATCACTCTGACTTGTTGTCAACATATACAGTTTTATTGTGTAATTTAATACCAGCTTGGCTGTTTCCTTCATGATTCACAGCTCGACAGGAAACCAGTTTACGGATATTTGGAATGGAGAAACGATTTCATCTGTCCAATCATTATCACACATATGTCTGCATTCTAATCGGTCCAAAACTGAACGCGTTCTTTACTGAACACTATAACTGCAGCTGGAAAAGTCTTATCCACAACGCTTCAGCTGCAAATGAAGGTAGTACCTTGATTATCGACACTCGGGCAACAATCGGGCCACATCATTACGAATGCAGTTATAATAAAAACGGTTTACAATTGAAGACTAAATTAGAGTTTTATGTAACAAGTAAGTCCTTCTCCTGGAAGTAATTTACCTCTATATTCCGTATAACAAAAAGGTTACACATTAAGTGTGGAACATCATTTCGATTGCTATGATTTAGATATGTCATTACTGACAATTCCGTACAACATAGGACAATTTAAAATGTGTTTTTCTGGAATTAATGATGAGTAGTGGGGGATTTTGGTTCGTGGCAAGAATATACACTAATGACGAGCTGTTCTAACAGGAACAAAACTCGAGTCCGGCGATTCTTTTTGAAAGAGGCCGACTGAAAAGTCTATGGGAATGTGAGAGCTGTGATCAATTGTGGTGGTGTTTATTCCATATTTCCTAGAATTGTTGTTTTGCTTCTTTTTAAAGACAGCACTATCAATAACGGTGCCTAATAAAGACTACACAAATAAGGATGTAGGACAAAATTTTCTAATTTGAATTTATATACGCTTCATACCTTTTGCATAACTAACCAGCGAAACCCAGCATCTTTCTAACCGGAGCAGGAAAGATGGGACTAATGAGCACAGTGTCAATGCGATGCCAATATCCACCTACTGATAATCGAGAACGCAGTTCAGCCTATTGTGAGTTCTTTTCCAGCTACAACAAGCGGTTACCATAATGCGTGCTAAGGTAACCGACACGTACTCAAGTAAGTTTTACGAACTAACTAACGTGGCTGTGAGGAACTAAGGACTATCTGCTCAGAATAGGTTTTATCGGAACACTTCATTACTCAGTGGTCAAATTAACCCCACATGAACAATACTTCACAGTCAACGACTTTCTAAAACAAGCAGACTGCTGACTGGTATTGGAAAGATTACAAAACTAAACATTGAGCACACTATATACTAAACCACAGCTTTGCATTCAGGTAAGATTTTTGATCAGCTAACTTTGGAAAGCAACACAGAACTCGAGTTTAACACACTTGGTAAATAATCACTGACAAACATCCTTATTTGCGCCAGAAAATTACCTAACTTACAACTCCGAAGTTGTACTTCGGGGTTGTAAGATAGGTAAAAGAATCAAGGTTACAATAGAGGCTCGAAATGTTTTCATTTTCCGTTAAGGAATAGAGGACTTTGGTTTACCCACGTTGCGTGTCACGAAAATTTAATCGCAGTTATCAAAATCTCGGAATTTGCAGTCAATCACTATCGAAGTGAAGCACTAGACTCGAGTTCCAAGCTTAGTAGAACTTGACATTAGTGAATATACTAACCATGGTCGGGACTAGAAAGCAGGCCACATTTCTATGAGGCGACCATGTGCACCACCTTTTCGGTGACCGCACGACGGTATCAGCATACACAAGTACTCAGTCACATCAACTTGGGAGTAATGTGACGATAGCCTACATCGCCTCAGGTGTAGATACAATAACTGTAGTGTCAACTTCGATATGTATCCACTGCCCAAGAGTTCTGGCGAGAGCAAATCTCCTGTGTGACTT
>JTDE01022215.1:58117-75487 GCA_014338405.1 Paragonimus skrjabini miyazakii
TACGCGGTCAGTAGTGCGACACACAATCCTATGAGTGTAACTGCTTTTCTTCTGACTGCTCCCCTTTGGCCTGTCTGACAAGGTTGCACCTGGAAGGACCGGAGTCCTAGTCAGCATAGCCCGTCGGATCAAAACAGTACACAAGCCCGACCACCTCGCCAAGGTAGCAGTATAGGTCGGGGCCACAAACATCACAGTTCCCTCAAGGTTTTCACTATCTCACGCCATCAGTATCACTTATCACATGGACAAACTTGCCCTTTGTAATGAGAATGAGCTGGAGTGGTTTCCTGATTGCAGAAGGTCCAACCAGTCGAAACTCACATACAAGCTGCTGCAGACGGAATTGTGGTCGATCGTCACCAAACAAGTGAAAACGTAAATCAGATGCTAGATCGAATTTATTTACAAGAATCGGTGATAAATTTCCCATGATCACGGTGCTCGGAAGCCTACGAGCCTTAAACCGGAAAGTTAGGTGTAGGTCCCTGAGAACCCGAGAAAATAGAGACGTGACATGGTTATGGGCATAGACGACACGATGTTGATGTAAAAGGGATAGTGAGAGGAAAACTTCGTGTGCACCTGAAAGAGCGAGTTTCGCCTCAAAGAGATATCTGTGACAAAACCATGAGGGGCCATCAAGGAAGAGAACTGGACAAATGTATCGAGGAGGAAATAGTGCAATAAGATTCGATTAGACTGGTTTTCTGACTGGAAAAAGTTCAGCCGGTCGGAGCTCACACATAAGCTGTTGAAGAGGAAATTGTAATCGATTGGCAACAACCATTCAAAAACGATGATCAGCTGCTGCACTGAATTTGTTTCGAGGGAGTGATGAAACAAGTTACTTGAACGCGTATCCAGTTTAAACAACCGAGTTGTTTATGGTAAGGTCGCGAAACGTGACAACGAACCGGCCAATGAAAACGCAAAACGTCTGTTGTCCATAAATAGTCGTAAACACTGTCGTTTCCCCACACGAAAGGTCCTTTCTAATAAACTGATATTCCACTGTTGTTCTGGTTTTCTGTAATGAGCAACCAGTAAGCGACACCATTCATCAACTGTCGCGCTACTGAACTCGATCAGTCGCCATCTTTCCAGCCAGCGATTCTTGGAGTCGTGAAGACACAAACCCAGGATCCGAACCCTGTCTACGCTGACTATACCCATTTTGAACGACACAATCAACCAAATCCTGCTTCAGATTTGTAAAGATTTTGGAATTTTTTTTCCCGATCGTGTTAGTTCAACAATTCTCGTCTATTATTATAATGGACTTAGACGAATCATTCAAGATATTCGTCATCTTTTGCAAATAAGCTGGTGTCCACCAGAACAATTTCTGCGGCATTATCGGGCTTCGATAATACTAAATTTTCAATTTCTATGAAAGCCTTCAGCTCTTAGATACGCCCTCTGGACTGTTTGCCATTTAGTTATTGTTTAGAGCTGTAACAGTATTGGTGCATGTTAGCCAAAGTAGTTTTGAATTGTTTTGCACCGAGTTCTGACAACGAACTCAGGGATTCGATCAGACGATCTAAATTTCCAAATTGGTTTTCTGAATCAAGCTATTTTTGACAATATTTGAACACCAGTCTGCATGGTTGGCTAAGACTGAAGTAAAATCTATTTCGAGCGCAATTCTGGAACATCTGATTGTTACAGCAGAAAGAAGACATTTCACAGTATGTTAATATTCCGTTTTGTCACCATCATACGGAAACGTAAAACAAGTAGACTATATGTGACATGCACATGCTGACAGACATAGTATGGACACGCATACATTCACACCTGGCTGTCTGATGGCATCGGATCTCACCGGAAGGTCTCTTCGATCACTTCTACCGTTTGCATTGTTGCCACTCTAAAAGGTCAAATGTCATATTCTGGCCATTGATGAATTGACCAGAATTCCATTACGCAATCTACATTTGTACGCTTAGAATAAATTGGATCAAGCCATGCTCTCGTTACCCATTAGACAAGTCCGGAGATGAATTTGGTCAACTAACTGCCCTCTCATTCACAGCTGTTTGACATAAATATGTGGCTTGTTCTTGATTTTGTTCGCTTAACAATAATAGAACGGTAGTGATCACAAAAACGTGTCGTTTAGTTCCTACTCTACTGAGTTATTATTTTTGGCTTGGCGTAAGTATTGTTCCTGTTTTGCAAAAGTCAACAGAGGATACCTTTCTTGAAAAACCACTGAAAGCGTTGAGTTAACTATAAAAGTTAACAATCCGCCCGACTTCATTGGCCTGCTCTTTCTATAAAAACCAGCATGTTAGACGAAGCATGATAATTACCTATTCCCGGTGACAGAAAAAAAGAGATCAGCTGAATGACCATATAGTTGTCGAAAGATCAATCACTGTAAGTTACCTGGTCACTTTTCAGTTCACAGTCAGTAACCTAATGACATTAGTAATGCAAAATCATGTTGTCAGTATCAGTCCATTTGGTCAGTGATCCAGAAAAAGAAATAGTCGGTGCCTTCCTCAAGGAATATAACCCCATCTACAAGCCATATATCATTCAGCGTTCGAGTGTGTAGTTCGCAGTGGCGCAATTCCCTTGTGAAAAACTTAGTTTTCTGATTTGCCAGCAAGTGAACATTTCACTGTTCAGGTATTAATCTCGTCTCCAGGTAAAGAGCGTTATATTGACATCTAAACATCATTAGGGGATTGGAATGTTAAGGGGAAGATTACATAGGGTGCGTGGGAAACGAAGGCCGCAAATGATCAGTGACTGGGAAGTATGTGGCTTCAAATGAGGGTAATACTTATCTATCAAACGCCAATGCTCTGACAAGGCAACCGTACACTCACAATCTCTACAAATAACACAGAATTAATTAACGCGAACATTAGGATGAGAGTCAGAGTGGGTTAGCTTTTGGAGTATCTGTCAAAGTTGTCCAGTACCCACTTTGCGTTTTACATAAGTTATGGACTAATCAATAGAGAGTAGTTTATGGCTGTGCCATAATTCAGACGCTGGTGTTCTACCCAGTAGGGAAGTTCGAGATCTGAAGTATACTGATGACGAGATGCTATGACGCGGTGGGTTGTCAATGTGACACATACTGATGAGCAATATCTGGCTTTTCTCCTGGTTCTTAAGGGGTGTGCATTTCAACTTCACAATGCAAGGCCATGTTGTGAGACCATGAGATAACGCTAGTGCCCGAGGTTGCTGACAAGATTTTATGCTTTAAGAACTGTCTAACATTGTTGATGTTGACTAAGGTCCCTTGTGAACCGAAATCAGTCCGTAGCTCACAGTGCATCCCATAACCATAGCATTTCATGATCGTGGGACAGTTAAACACTAGAAACGTGGAGAGGCAACCTACTGGTTAATTACTAAAGGAGAGGAGTATGTCATTTAATAACAAGTGACTGATCATCCCCGTGAACAAATATAGCGCATTGACGTTAGTCTTTTTATGACCATCTGACTGGGGATTTCATAATATGACCAGTATGTTAAAGGACCTACACATAATTGGGTAATACGGACAAGCTCTCCTAGCCATCGGCCCTCACGAGGGTGCCCCAAGCGCTTGGTTGACGACATCCGGAACGAAATAATCTGCCACAATAACCGAAGCCAAAGGATGCCTGAGCTTTAATCATCACAGCAAATGGCTTACGCTGCACCACTTGCGGTTCCACCAATACACCACGTATCCGGAGTGAACCCGAAGGAATAAAACCAAAAGGCGTGTGAGTGTGGCCTTTGTGTCCCGTCGGCTAATGCTGGCTAGCCAATTAATCGGCTAGCGGGAAAATGAAACCCTTATCTCTCGGAAAATAACCACAGAGAGAGGCTGCAATGACAAGATCTAAACTGATAATAAAGATATGTAACATGTAATACAAGAAGCATTTCAGTATACGGGTGCATGTTAGTGCATTCTAGATAGGATAAGGATGAAAAACAAAACTCAGAGTTGGACTACGAAAAGAATAGGTAAATTGTTCACCATAGAATACACCAACAAAGCTGGAGAGAAGAATGAACAGAAGATCGCAGGCACCCAAGTTTCTGAAAAGAGGAGCGGGTCAGTTGCTGAACGGCCATAGTCTTGGTCAGTGCGATCATTAACAAAAATAGAGTGGATATACTGATATGACCTACCTAAGCCCAACGTACTCGTCGCCTCTTCGCCGAAGATGCACTATGAGTACGCTAGTGACCTACCAATCCAGTACGGCCAACGCATTCACGACCGGACACATCGCACTGCCATACAGTAATGTCACCACGACCTATGCCACCGATGATTCTCTTGCGTACCGCGCGCTTTCGTTCTCGGCCGCGCAATAACTGCTCATTAAACTCGCAGACGCCCTTCCGAATCGTATTCCTCCAGACTGTCCGGTTCCCCACTGTCTTCCCAGCATTTAAAATCAGTGTTACAACGTGAAAGCTTACTTCGTGGTATCGCAGCTTTTGACCACCAGGATCATCCAAAGCACTACTGCTTATATAACGCACACACACACACATTAGCCAGAGCAAAGCATGTTGCATACATCATACCACTGATCCATGTTAAAGATCAGGCCTAGGGCTATTCGTGTATACGGAAACACCAAAACACCTGTATTCCTCATTGACTGTGTTATAGTTGAAAAGGCAGTCTACAGCGACGATGATAAGTGTTTGCATGGGAAAATGAAGTGGATAAAACAAATGTAGAAATTGTTCATGTGTATACATACTACTGAAAACTTCTTTCCCATAGCCATCTATATGAACACGTTATTGCCTGGACATCTTCGTCCTTTCCATCCGTCAGTGTACCTTGGATATGTTATGTCCTATCAAGGCCGTACATATGTACCTCGGCCTGAATATTGATTGATTAGCCTAGTGACTGATCGGCCTTGTGCACGTGTGTGTATGTATGTGTCTACACCATCGTCGGTCATTCACGCTCCACGAATCACGTGGCTACAGTGTTGCAGTCATGTTGACTGATGGCATTCATGAACGTTTTACGTAGCGTACTCGCTGCTCGAATACAGCCATTACCTACTGACCACTTTTTGAGATAAATGAGAGAAGTTAAAACGCTGTGTAGGTGTAGGGAGTTCATAAATGAACTCCTACCAACGGTGCATTTTAGTGTTGCCAATTGTTTCTATATTCTGGTATTGATCTTCAGCTTACTAACCCTGATTTAATTGGATGGTATTTAAATACCTCATCCGTTAATTTGTTCACATGAAGTAACAACTAACTGCAGTTTTGTCCAATTACGACCATTGGCTCTGACCTTCGTAATGTCCAGAGAAGAAGGGGTGAAAAGAGACGAATAAAATTCTGTCACAGAAGTAACAAATCAGTCAGCCAAGTAGACCAGCAAAAGATTTATAAACAAAAATTAACACCATTCCATCCACTTATCACCTGTTTATAGACGCAAGCGAAATGGAACTCAAACTAAACTTTCGGACTAATCGATCACTTATTTACAATCCGATGAAGGATAAAGAAATTATCATTGAATGTAGCGCTGGATATTTGGGTGCTATGATTGGTCAACGTCCAGAATGGCAGTTTATTACCGGAAAGCAGCAAGCTCGTGCAGGCGATCGAAGTCACTACTCGGAAGCGAAATCTGTGTTCTACATAAAAGATATGCGCATCGGATCCAATTCAATACGGTGCAAATTGTCGGTATACTCTATGTGTCTCTCAAAATTAGTGATATTCCGGATTGTGGGTAGGTCCGCAGTAATCAACTGATTCTACTCTTCAAATATTTTAAACCACTTTTACGTGTCACTGCATGATCTATATAAACCTGATTTGAATGTTTTAATATTGATCCATATTAGTAACATACATAAGTAAATAAGTAGACTAGACACAACTTATTGTGCATTACTTAGGTTAGCACCGTTAGAATGTGCAAAATGTTGCTGCCATTTCTTAAGTTAGGTATCTGCTGAATTTTACGCGTCCTTAAATAGTACACAAAGTTCATGGCTAAATACGACCTCGTTTGAAGTTAACCACAAATAAGAACTTGAACGTTGGCTGTTGGGACTCGATTTTGACTAGGAAGAATGATTTCTTCTTCCTCTGACATATGTTCTTTCATTCTGTGCAGTCAGTCACGGAAGATACTTTTGAAATGAAACAGATTCTCGACTTTTGCGTTAAAACGTCATTTGCTGTTACTGAAAGAGAACACTGATACTTGAACCCGAGCCGTCCAGGGTGACAGATATAAACCACAATCTGTCTCTCGACTAGTGATGCCACTTAGCAGTATGCAAGAGAAGGTTATCAGCAAGCAACCAGTAATGAACAAACGGTGTGGGTATTTAGTAAAAAGTGTAAAACTGTTCTACTTATGCGATCGTCAAAGACTCACCAAATTAACAAGCTGCAATATGAGTTATCAATATCACTAAACTTTCACCCACTTGTAATACACTGTCCAGATTAACTGAGCGAAGTTTGTAACAGCACGACTGAGCTGTATGTGAAATTACTAAAAGTAGTACAACAACTGATTACTGTCAGTAAGATGCAGTCAGACTCCGCTATTAATAATGAAACTGGAGATGGAGAAACAGTGAGGAAAATTTGAAGTCTTCAAATTCCACGTACAGGAATCATCCGTTTGCAGTTGTGTACTTTTAACCAAGTTGGGAAGATTAGTACATTTGACCTGATATCTTTCAGTTGTTTTGCAACTGTTTCATTTATTATGGTGTTGTTTCACAGAAAGTGGACGACACACAAATCCAAGACACTATGTTATAACTAAACAGACACATCTACAGATTCAACGAAGTTATAAGGTAATTACCACGTTTTCACCAAAACAAACCAATTCAATGGAACTCTGACCGAGATAGTAGTTTCATGTTGTAGTTACTCATTCGTCTACAACTGTGAAGTTGACCGTCTTGGCAAATCACATTAAGGCCTGCACCATAAGTGGACAGTCTACTTCTCAAAACATAACGAGAACTTTAGATACTACGTGACCCGAAGTACTTACTACAACAAAAACAAACCGACTATTCTGATTGCCAATCAGTTGCTAGAAATTTTTCTTTTTACTAATCCGGCAATCACTTTCTGTACATTTTTGGTCATCAAAAACTTATAGTGATGTAGTAGATTCTTTTCACCTGCTAATCCTGTCTTTTGTTCAGGTGAACTCTGTGTATTAACGTGAGTATCCAACTGAGAGCGACATCTTGTGGGCCACGTGTATACCTTAAAAGACACCAATGATTAATTACTTATTATGATGACAATATCAGATAACTTAAATAAGGCATTTCTCTTTAGTAAACTGACCCAAAATTGGGTTGCTATTGTAACAATATTTTCCTGTGGGATAAAACATTCTTGATACTTTTAGATCCCCATCCTCGAGTGACCTTTATGCCAAAAACACGGTACTATGAGGTTGGTTCGAGAGTGAAATGTGTTCCGGAGAACGAGTACGACAATATGGAGCCTTATGATACGGAGATTCTTATGGTATTTTCCTCCGATGTTGGAATAATCAGTGCAGGTAGGCGCTCTATCATGTGGACCGGAACAACAACATTGAACACGTTGTCGTTGGTGACCATTCAATGCACTCTGCAGATGAACTATCTTGACCAAATAGAGCATGTAAACAAACAAGAAGTGATTTTCCAAGTTTCAAGTAAGTAACTCTACTTAAATGAACAGCAAAACTGATGTTAATCTGAGTCTACCGAATCATACACATTGTAAATAATTCCCCTCAAACTTAAAAGAATTGGACAGCCCAAATTTTACTCATGTGTGACGAAGTGTTTTTCTTGCAGTTCAACTGGTTCAAACGAGTATTTGGATAAAACACAATTAGGTTTTCTTCAAGTCACCAGACTCTGTACTCATCTTAGTAGTAACACAATTTCAAGCGATAATATTTCTTTTGCTCAAAATATCGGTTCTGTAAGTTTAATTTTACACGATAAGTTTCATACCTGTTTAAAATATATAAGGCAAAATTGGGGGCTGTGTTAAGTTACGCCAGCGAAACTCGGTTACTCGTGGCAGAAGACGTGAACCGTCTCCGGGTATTTGACCACCGATGTCTGCGTTCGATTGCTCGCGTCGGGTGGCAACAACGAGTAGGGAAAGAAGAGGTTAGGGGGCGGATATTTGGTAGTGATTGTCAAACGAGTTCTTTTATTCAGTCATTACATTTGCACATACATATGATTAGGTCGTGTATTAAGGATGCCAGCTAGTCGTCTGTCACACCCAGCACTGTTTGCCGACGCTGAGGTCGACTGGCGTAAGGTGTGAGGCTGACAGATGATGACCTGGCGTAGACAAATGAAATCGTTCACGAAGGGGTTGGTCACGGTAGGTCGGATTCGTCTCCCGGGTTGGAGCCCTCGCGACTCAGAGAGTCGGTGGCTTGAGAGATTAGATGAGATGGCGGCTAACCGAGCTCAGTGGGATGAATGTTGTAGTTGTTTGTCCGAGTTGTCTGTGAAGTGAGTGCACTGAATGTCGCGGGACAATGAAAGCCGCAAGGAAGCTGTCTTTCTGATGACGCCTTACTTTCACTTACAGCTCGGTTGTTTCTTTGCAATGTGTAGGCGCCTTGAATGTAGACGCAGATATTTTTTAGTGGTTGGGTCCCCTCCCTTCCCTTTTATTCTTCTCCTCTCTTCCGATACAGGGTTTGTTTCTTCTTCTTCGTGGTTGTGTAGCAGTTAAGCATCAGTGTGAACCACTGATATATTGCTGTCTATGATGATGATGAAGGCGTAGCCACCCAATACAATTTATGCACACGTCCTGTATTAGCTAATTCAAAGTTAACTTTATCACGCTTATCTGTGCCCGGCATGTCAGCGTGGACCACACAGGTAGCATATTCAGTTAAGCGGTTGTATGCGTGCAGTTCTCTGTCCGTGCACCTTCTCTGAAAATTCTTTCACCCATTTTATGGGAAGTGACACCACTCCATACATGTGACTGGAATATAAAGGAACATATACGCAACGGAAGACTGATGAAGTCGTCACAACTGTGAACATGCTGTTGGAGGTTTATAAGCAATTTTTCATCGCCACAACATGCTACATTACTAGGACAGCCGAAGTCTCGACACAGTGTTCGTGAAAACACACATATATATATATATTTTTTGTTAAGAGATATAGACCATTCGTGCGGAAGAAGTATCTAGACTGTTGGTATTCAACCCCTGTTGCCTCTGCCTGTTAGCGTGTACCAAGTGGGTTGACTGTGTGGCCAAGGCTACAGTTCGCCGGTCCCTATTTTCGAAACGCACCAGCTTGTGACCGATAATCGAAATAGTCAAAATGCACAGTTTTCCTGGTTAGGTTGAGTGCACTGCATGTCATCGGAGTGTCTGCCACACCGCGTTTTATTTAGTGTGGCTGCTGATGGTTGAAAAAAGCGCGAGACAGTCAGGTGATGTCGTGGTCACGTGCTATAACCACCTTGATGGTTCCGTTGAGGTGGGTTGCTAGGGTCGTCTGTATGGTTGAGAAATACGAAACTATCCACACCGCTGATTGGAAGCTGTATGCCGACAATGTATAGCAGTCAGCGGGGAGACTGTTTCTGCAACTCTGTTAACCTCTCGTTTTACTTGAAGCTCAAAGGTTGTGCGCGTTTTGGTCACTTCATTTTCTCTCTCTTCTTTGCCTTTCTTTCTCACCTGTCTTTACATATACATACGCACTTATTTACTGACTTGCTACTTAACGTATTACTAAGAGGAACAGCGGCACTCCAAGTCATTACCTACAGGTATAACTGAAAGCTGAAAATGGTGTTGATGGTGTGCTTGGCGAATAAAGACGAGAAATTGTGGTCTTTTGGGATAGCTGATGCCGTCTGAATACCCAATCACTTTGTCAATCAGTTTTGAAGGTGATCGTTTTTCTGAGTACTGAAAAAACAACCGACTTACATTTGCAATTCATTGTTGGTAGACTGGGACGTTGCTTCCTAACTTGTGCATTTTCTGGTCCACTTCGCGTTATTACACGGTAACTAACATTGTATACACTATGTTCACATGTATTGTTGACAATTTGTAGCAGTTGCCACTGGCCTTAACTTCATGCCCTCTACAATCGACTTAAACAATGAAGATCAGTTCGGCTGTCTCACATCTTCTCAAGGAAAGACTGGGGGGCCGATTTTGGCTTTTCCAAGAGACATAGATCATCCTGGACGTGCGTACTTGACGAGCGATATATGGCAACAGGGTGAATGGATGGCTCACAACTCCTATATTTACAGCTGTATTCTTATCCTGCCCAATCGTGATCCAGTTTTCATAGAGGATTCGGTCCACATAACAAGTAAGTCATAAGATACGGTGGGCAGGTAAAGTTTATCTATCGCACTGTTTATCAAGCAACGTGATGACAAGCATTTTGTGTTACTCGTTTTCTATAAAATTGCGAACATAGTTAAGATACAGTATATACATGGCTCTTTAAAAGATCGTAATTTGTAGTCTTGCCACGAAAGGGCATTTTTCCAAAGACTGTAGTAATAAATCCCGTGGTATAAGAAAAAGCACTGTTCAGTAGACTCTGGTAGTGTTTCCGAACAAGGTTGAAGAAACGCCTACGTTTAGGAATTAGTCACATAACTCTGAGAATGATTACAACAGAGTAGAGGTGTTCACGGTTCACCAAAGTTCTGAGCCACATTTAACTCATAATCGGTTGAAGTTAACATGCCGAATACGCAAGGGAACTTGATTGTGAATACCGTGGGATCGTGAGAAGCAACAGGATCTATCATATCAAAATGGCCACATAGCCAATACTTTAAAAATACACGCCATTTGTCGTCGTGACGACGCTCCTGGACTAAAGAATCCAGCTGAGAAGAAGCTCACGCATAAGGATGACTATCAAGAAACTCAGCTTTTTTGAGTTTGACTAGCCAGTTATGTTAGACAAGATATCCTCCAACCCAAATTTTACACACACAGCGTCGGTAAAGATCAGCTCTTGTGGTTTTCGTGCTGAACGGCCCATTTGTGATCCTGTGCTAATTCAGCATCTTCAAAGCATCTATTTGAAGTGGCGAGTATGTTGTGTGATCAGGTTATACAGAATGATGACTCAATCTTTTCACCATGTAGCCTTGATTGTAAACTGTTACGACCACACCTGATAGAGAAAAGACAAGAACAACGCAAAGACCGCGAGCAGTATTTCTATCACGAACGAGCGCAACGATATTGCAAAGCGGTACGAAAATCAGAGCGCAAATATCGGAACCCAACTCTCGCAACTTACGGCCTCCCAACAAGTAAGGAAAAAGACGGCCCTCAAACGAGCTTTATTTGCTGCTCAGCCCGAAGGCAAAATTGTGATTTACAACAACTGTATTTATAGGTTCGGGTCGGCCTTGGGCCTAGGTCGCCGAATGGACCAATCAAAAGCGAGCGTAACTTCCTGGACGTTCCAGTATTCTGGCGAGCTTTCTAATTCCCGGGAAATGAATAAATCCATTTCCCTTTCGAATAATGTTAATTTTTGAGAAGTGCCTTTTCCCAACATAAACCACGTATCTAGTAATTGTGACTCGAGCAATTAGGAAAGAACTGTACAGTGGACGCAGTTCAATGAAAGATAGGTCAGCAAACAACTGTGGTGCAAGCTAGCAAAACATGAAGAGCAACATAAACATTCCGGAAGGCAGTATTGATGTTGCATTATAAAACTTTAATAAAACATGTTTACCGGTGGTATGAGAACATAAACGTGCATCGTCCATGTTGATTGCGTATCCTTTTACAAAACTCAAATAGCTTTTGACTCTTATACCATTTTTCATATACCGTTGGCAACGATAGACCCATACTTCCAAAATGGACGAGATAAGTACGTTAATTTCTGTATCATGACAAACGGTAGCTCTTGATATAAAATAAAACGACCTAATACGGAAGCAGATCAAGAAACTAATATGGAACATTCAACCAGCAAGATTTACACCGATATTATCAAAACTTGTGCCCACATGCCGCCGAGGAACAAAGGGTCGATAATTCGTGAACTGCTTTTCTAAGGGTGAAATGTACTGGAGACTTTAAGACCACAAGTCATCGTGAAAATAATTTTTAATGATACTTTGGAAAGTTTCAACTGTCTAACAGCAACTGACTATGATCTTTACATGTCGTAATTTAAAGGTGGTTGATAAGAACAATAAGACCATGTTTACATGTGATCAGTCAAATAAAATCGTCCTGATTTGGAGTCGCTATGTGCTGTTTGCGCATTTTACTGCTTTGTGAAGTTGAGTGGATTAAGCTCGGCTTATTCCAGTTTTCATTTTCAGCAAGCCCCCTCCCCCAATTCCACTATTTAGTCCTGAACGTTAGTGCTAGTGTACGGGTGTTGTGTTCTTGAGTTCTAGAGATAATGCTTGATGATGCTTAGATCAGGTCTATTCGTTACTTGGTCTAATGTGTTTTTTTTACAGAAGAAGCGGCCTGTTTTGGAGACGTTGGGCTATGTACGTAGACAATGCTTTGTCAGAAGATTTTTATCTGTTGATTGTTTGGGATGACGAGGGTTAGTATAGTTATATACGATGTGTTGGAATTACAGTAGAAACGTTGCTCCTCGTACAGACTCGCTATTTTATTCGTCCTCGTACACAATAAGTGACAAACCGACACGCACTGTTTTGCCATTGTTTTTAAACTCAAAACCTGAATATTCCTCTCGAAGACTATTTCAGTGCCGTCTTCAGTCATTGCAACCCCGTTCAGAATTAATTAATTACCGAACCAAATTCTCGCTGTAATGTAGATAAGCTGTACCCACCCTCAATTTAAACGAAGACGGATGTGTTTTATGGTAGATGCGAAGTAACCCGTTTTTGTCAATCGACGAGTTGGACAACAACCATCTTAAAATGTCTTTTTTTACGATTTACACAAAAACGACCAAAATAACCGAAGCGTTCTTTGATGTAGTTGACGCCGTTTGCGATAAACCGTTTGTCGCGCGAGGCTTGAAGTAAAGATAACTGTCTTTTACTGTGATTCTACTACGAAAATATACCTCAGAGGAACTGAATGAGAGAACATCTTTGACGGTAAATTCTTCTGGCAATCTCTGCTGTGCTGAAAAGCATTTGAATAGAAGTCAAAAACATGCCTTTCATCAAATTTATTAGTAGTATCATTTTTGTGCTTGTACGATGAAATAAACTTAACATTTACTCAAGTTTCACTTTGACGCCGTACTGATCTGTTTACTTTGCGCTATTATCTTTCAAACGCACAGACGATTCATGACTTTCTGCATAGGTATTTTTGGACTGTAGGTAGCTGACCGTGATTATTTTGCACTGTTCGGCTGAAGACTCATTGGGCATAATTGAATGCCAAGGAGCTTTCTAGTAATACGGTTTGTGAGTTCTGTTAGTTGGACAGGGAAAATGACTGTTGTAATACTTACGGAAGTAAAAATATCTGTAACATATAAGGTAATTTCATTGTTTTACCGCCGATTGTACGGTCGTTTATGAGGAAGCATTATACGTGTGTGTCTAATGTACTTACAAAAACCTTTGCTATTATGTATTTCCTACGAGAACCAAAGATGAGTTTCAACAAATCCACCAGTCAAATAACTAGAGCGTATGTGCCACAGAATATACATACTTCAGTACGTTTTGACGATGATTTTTTACCGTTCTGTAAATTTTTAAGTTGTTGTTTCGAATGATCCAAGATCACTTACTCGGCTATCTGTCCTTCTTTCAAAAAATGTGCGCATTTCGAAGCAAAGAAAATTCCTGTTTCAGGCTATAATGCTGACTTATATAGCATTAAAACCCCTTGTAGGAAATAGAATAAAATCCCACAAATCTATTGTAGTATACAGCAGGTGAGTATTTAGGATGTCTAGAGTTAATTACCGCTTTCATGAACTGTGTTTTTTGACTGGAAATGGTATAGCTTCGGAGAAAGTAGGTGACTTCCGGTTTGCGTGTAATATAGATCATTTCAGTTAACGCTGCTGTCTATCTAAAGCCGTTTCTGCATATCTTAGACATCATTCACGGAATTTCTTTGACTACAACAAACATAATTGAAGCTAGCACTTATTTACGTACAGTAGGCTTCAAATTAATAAAGACTGTCAGTTTCTAGTAGATTTTTTTTTTTTTACAGTTTTGTCAATTTACAATTTTGAACAGCTTTGTTTCACACACCAGTGTTTCAGATTCATGTTGATAAGAGTAATCATATTAATGCATTATATATGCTGTTTTGGGTCGTCGCGACAAAACAATATAGGTATAAATGATCTATACTGTACTGGTGGAGGGACTTAGTGAGATGTACTCATTCTGTTTTATTTTAAAAGTGCGATTGCATTCAGTCAAGCTGAATCAATTACTTGCGTAACGCACCCACACATACCTCTCCGGTATACAGAATATCAAGTAGATTTGTCAATTCAAACATAAAGTCAGTTCCGCCGCTAAATTTTTGGGAATGATAGAAAAGAGTATTAAGTAAGCGATGAAAATGAACCATGCGCCAAGGTATGTGCTTGAAATGATTTGAAATGGAGCCAAATTGAGGGAATACATATAAACCAGACAGTCAAGAATAAGGTTGATGATCGGACTTGAGCGAAGTATTGAATGCAAACAATTTTCGTGGTTCAATTTATTGAGATTATGAACAGAATTACCATTAAAACTATACAGGTGTTACAAGAATCTAACATTAAGCTGAAACTCCTTGATTAAAAGTTCAGAAAAAATTATCAGGGAACGCCACAGGCAAAGGAGAAGCACGCACACATTCACAAAGCGAAGAATAAGATTGAATGAGGGTGACAGTGTCATCAAGTATAAGATATAAAATAAGTAAGTTTCAGTCCTCTTCAGATTCCTATAGAATTCATGGAAAGTCAATTTTGCGGAAGGCTGTATTCAGTTGCTTTTATCAAGCTTTAACAATTACATAGAGTAACTGCGAGTTATACGTGAAACATATAACGAGTCAAATAGGCCGATGAAACCACAGAAGCAGTACGGGTCACAGTTTACTCAACGTTTTTATCTCACTTCAATTTTCTTTTAACTCATTATAAACACTGTTAACAGAAAAACTATGTCAAGTTGCAGGTTAACGTTAAGACTAAATACCTGACCAACTGAGTCGTAGAAACAAGGCTGTTTTGAGCTTATAATTCAGGAAAAATAAAAAACTGTTGGTAAGTTGCCTCATCGAAAACCAGGGTAAAACATCAATAAAATTGAGCTTATCGAGCGACTGTAAGCTTGCTTCAAACCAACTAACCAATGTGGATGGATCATTATGTGTGAGAAAAGAAGGATATTTCCGGATGTCGGACGAAAAAGAACACACCGTCTGTATATTGAAGTGAGCTTGGGGCTGACATGAATAGAATAATTTTCTTGGAAAGCACCTGATTTTGGTTTGAGAGGGGACCCATTTTGGAAATTTAATTTGGTGAGCTAAGATAGATTCGAAAAAACTCATGTAACCACATTGTGATGGTTAGTCGAATGCCACATTCTTTGGAAAGGCAGAATAGGAAATCTATACTGATGCAGTTAAAAGCAGAACTATAATTGACGAAACAAAAACGGATTGCTTTACGTCAGCCAACCAGGGATGATAAAATTAAGTCGGAAGGAGACAGAAAAATATCCCAACAATGAACCGATACTGACCAAACGTAAATTGATGTGGATCAGTATAGTTATTCTGCAACATCGAGGATTCAAAAAGAAGCTTCTGGAAAAATTTAACCTTACCGAGTAAAAAGCAATTGGTCAAAATTAGGGTATGTCATACTTTGGTACTTGTGTATTGCTAACACCACTACAACGCGATTCTAATATGTGTTAGACAAATAGCGAGACTTATGCTCCTTCAATTCACCTTTATAATACTATTCACTTTGGTAAGTGAGCCAATTACCTTGACATTTCTGTTCACATGTCAAGCCAGCAGTTTCTATAAATTCCCAGCCACAAGAAACTCCGGACTATGAATCAACGGAAACTTCAATATCTTGAAATAATAGCCATCATTATTGATGAGTAGTCGGGGGTTTGGTTAATTTTAAGTTGAACACCACACATAGTTAATCGCAGCTGCCACATTCCCATAGATTTTCCAGTTGACTCTTTTCGAATGTAAAAGATGCAAACCTTGCGCTTGCTTATAAGTAGTGTTTATATTGCATCTCAAAACAGCCAGAAACAATTAACTTCAAAGAAGCAGATTCAGCAACAATGCCGAAATGAGGAAAAAAGCAAACAAACGAGAGATAGTGAGCGACATCTTGTACGTGCATAAACTAAATCATACAAATAGAATCAAATTGAGTGTGTTCTTGGCCATCACTTTTGATGTCCGCAAGTACAAAAGGATGTAATAAATTTTTGTCAAAAGTTCTGAACTCAGGAACGCTACGAGGTTGCACACAGTATTTGTCCAAGAGATGGTAACCGGATTTTCCAGAGAAAATAGTGGTAAAGTCTCAGCAGATACCCTACGGAAGAATGCCGGTGGTAGATATTATGTTTTGATCTCGATATGTTATTTTGTCGAACAGTACAAAGTGGTCTCAGTCAAGATACGACAGAGCTGACAGTGGCGGAAGCTTTCGCTGAAACCTGAGTTGCTCGGAGAAGGCAGTACCATATTGGTGAGTCCAATTCTGAGATTCTAATGCGATAAGTATAAAGAAAGCCTAGACAAATATGTGGAACGCACTAGTTGAAAACATTTCTGATAGTCGGCTGCCGCACTGGTACACCACTTACTGGCATATCTGATGTCAACACACTCAAAAATTAGACAAACACAACACTCCATATTGACAGACTGCTAACTTCGTCATAATATTGCCTAAAAAACATCACATCTGAAATCGAAATACTTGACACTCGTGTATCGTTGTTTTTGCTGCCGGCAAATCAGTTCACGCGGATGCACGTTGGACACACCCAGTGTCATCACGACACACTGACAGAAATACCTTCGGACCACAGGTGAGTCTTACCACATACTTTGACACATAAATGACAGCCGGCATAAGTAGTCAAGCCAGGCTGTTGTGATGCCTAAGAAAACCCAAATTGTAAAAACCACATCGGAAACAGACTGCTGCAGCGAGGGGTGAATTGCCGTTTTTCGCGTGACTACTGCTTACTGATGAGTAGTAGGGGATTTTGATTTTCATATAGATTGAACATCACCCACAATTGATCGCAGCTGTCGCATTCCCATAGACTTTCCAGTCGGCCCCTTTC
>JTDE01022215.1:75587-103064 GCA_014338405.1 Paragonimus skrjabini miyazakii
GTCATTTTGGCGCGAATCCTCGTTTTTTAAATAAGTTTGGAAATATAGATTGAACATCACCCACAATTGATCGCAGCTGTCGCATTCCCATAGACTTTCCAGTCGGCCCCTTTCGAAAAGAAGCACTAGACTCGAGTTTCGCTCTACTGCTTACGTTGGTTGCTATGGTTGTTTGAGGTGGCCGGAGTGTCAGCCACCCACTCGTTAAGGGTCAAAGTTTCTACACATCAGATGGCCGAGTGTACAGGCATAATGTGAAATAGAACATTTGGAAAGAGGTGTTTCCAAGCGTTGGTAATGTATTTAAAATATTTTTGTTTATAAATAGTAATATGGGTTCCTATACAACAATAGTGGCTTACTTCGAGGAAACTGCACTGAGTATGAAGTTGCCACGAACTGAGAAGTAAAAGCGGATTAACTACTTGTTACCCCAAAAATCTTCTAGTATTTCCAGGCCTTTTTCTCTTAATCCTCAACTACCAGTTACCTATGTGCATGACCTGAAGGAATGTATACTAGCGAATATAACCTAAACTAATGAATCTCTTCTATTGTGACGGTGTTACTATTTTAGAAAAACCAACAAGACTCTTTTTCCGGAAATTGGGTTGGTCGTGGATGGAGGGATGGAAATGTGAAACTGATGGATTTCCGGTCACCAGTGCGGATTTCAATGTGACTATGTTGGATCAGCCAGTGGGCAGCCACTTTGATATTTCTAACGATACCGTTGTCGTTACCCAATTCTCAATATTTGGACGGGTTCGATTGAGCTGTGTACTAAATTATCGATCGAAATCATCCATTTTAATAAAAAAGATCACAGAGGACGTTATATTTGTAGGTACGTGAGTTGTTAAACTTTCATAGAAAATTGGATTATTGATGTTTAATACCATATCACAGAAATTAATACTTGGTGCGGAAGTACGATTCAGTAAAGTTTGAAACTATGATTGATTCAGCCGTTTGGATGTCTTTGTTACTGTCGTGGTTGAACATGGTGAGACGAATGCAAATAACTAATTCCAACAGAGTTAGGCGTCGGTGGTACGGTGAGTAAAAAGGTCAACTTGAGTAGTGTTATGAATATTAAATGATGAAGCCGTTATTGGGGAGCAACATATTTCCGTTTGCGCCACAAGCAGTTATACACAATTAACAACATTCAACAGAAAAGGACAAATTCTGTAGAGAACCCTGATAGTTAATAGTTATTGTGAACTGTTTGTAAAAGTCAACTGTAAACTGTGGCCAGAGCTACATTTCAAAAGGTTTTCAAATGGAAAACTCTTCACAATTTGCATTTAAAAGGTCAAGTTGTGATCGACTTGAATAGGATATTGTGAGTGGTATCAGATTTCTCCAGTAAATTGAGGGTATTCAATCGTTACTGGTCAATTACAAAAAATAGTTTCACCTTTACGATCGTTAGCAACCACAGTGTTCTCACTCTCAAGTGTTTTGTCAGTTTATTTGCAATTTCCGTGACGTGTTTTGACTGAACGAAATGCTTGAAGCTCACCTATGTAGGGAATGTGTGGTCTGTTATGGAAATACGTGAGTGAATTCCCCTTTAACCACTGCAAATCCGCACAACCCGTTTCCTTGAATTAATTAGGTTTACTGAAATACTTAGTAGAAGAACACTCACCAATGCTTGAAACGTTTACAGTCGCGGTCATTTTTCATTCAGCTTCTTTTGTGAGGACGTAATAAATGTGATTTCAATCAGAATTGCTGTGAGGTCAGTGACAAACTGGTAAGAAAGATCGTCTAAGAGCATTGTGATAAGGCTTCAGATTACGATCGTGGATGAAGTACTCATTGTTGAAGAGCTCTGGAAAAGGTGAAACTCGAATAAATGCTTCCGTTCGGAGAAGACTGGACAGAAATATACTAGAATACGAAAGCTCTAATCGAATGTGTGACAAGAATTATGGTCAAAATATGTCCCTAACGATTATTGAAGTAGACAGACTGATAGAAATGCATTTTTCTTTATACCTAAGGAATACTTTATTTTCAATTTTTGGTAACATTCACCTTGGAAATCATTTTGTTTGCATACACTTTCAAATATGCTCATTGAAAGAATGTAATTAAACCTATAGGCATACAGATACTCTAGATAATTCATCTTTAGGCTAGTACAGTTATATAAATAGTTTATAGATTCAGATCGAGATATAGATCGGGCTTATTATAGAGAACCCAGGTCATTGGTCAGTAACTGGGTGACAGTTTGATTGGTTTGTCGTGTCACGCTCGCCCGTTGTTTAGATTGAGCAGGACAACTATCGATCTGTAGATTTTGTGGCTTGTGTAGAGGCAGCGCCCGAGCAACCCGCTTTTGACGACAATACAGAATCAAGTGGTTTGAGTCCGATCTCTTCGGCAATATAGTGTTTCCATTCAGACGGTCTTTGGTGAGTTACTTGACAAGCGATAAACCACTCGGAAGGCTTGATCGGTATTCACTTGGTGTTCACATTCAACTGGATAACAGAAGGTGGCATTGTTGGCCGGTATCGTTTCCCCCTGCGCCAGTCACCATGGAAGGTGTTCCTAGATTCGTTTCAAAAGCCATCTTGACGTTTGACTAATATAACTTGTTTCCCAGGACCAAGTGAAAGAATAGACATAGAGGTGAGTTTTGAACTGTTAGTCCATCTTTGTTATAAAACTTGAGAACCGGGGATATGACGAATTGGATATGGAGTTCAGGTGTGCCATAGGTTCTGTTAAATGTCTGGTTGGGTCTACTTGTCAGTCATTCTGCGGCATTGTTACTCTTGAGAGGTATTCGAATAAAAAGGGATTTCTATTTTACGTCTTACAGTTTAGGTTTAGGTGACGTTTTGATCATGTTTCTGGCGATAAGTCGCTCCAGGTAGTCGCTATCATCATCATCATCATCTTCATCACGATAGTATGTTCTCACTATCTAGCTTACCCGTTGGACAAACCGTGTATGTTCTGTCAATATAAATGATCTCTGAAGTCAATCCTACACAATTTGACACCTAAGATTACCTTTGCAAACCCTTTGGTTAGTGTTAGTCTAGCTCACCCGAATGAGTTCTATTATGTTCCATTTGAATTGCTCATTATAACACGGTCGAATGTACACATTTCGTAGTTCGGAAAGAGAGCGTAGTGGTGATCGAATCCAAGATACTCCATCCAAGGTAATGCCGACCATCTTGGTAAGTACATATTGCAGAAATGGAAAGTACAAAATTCGCATCGAATTTCCCTTCAACTAGGGTGTTCTGCCAGAAATAAGAAGGCCTGTAAGTATTGACAAGTTTAAGCCCAATTACTGAGTTTTTTCCTTTGAGACATACAATGGACTGCTTTAATCGTTTGCTAGAAAATGCGGCTACAAAATATGACAAAAGGTTATATCCATTATGCTGAATCTTCACACAAATTCATTCGGATATCCATTTTTAGTAAGTGTTTGCTGTAGTAGGCGCAGCTTTTTATCTATTGCCGTCATGATAGTCAAACATGTTTCATGGGTACATAGAACAACACAGATTTATCACATCTCGTGGATCTCGCTAATAATGCAACTTGCCGTTTAGAGACTGCTTTCATGGTCGAAGCTGAGCTGCATACCATTACTCAGAGCAAGCGCACACCTGGCCTTTTGAAGACAACAAGATGCGGCTGCAAGGATTGATGATTAGGTGGGAAAACGACCTTGTGGCTACCACTGCATTATCACCGCACTGGATTTTATCAAGAAAAGAAATCCGCTTGCTACTATGTTTATTTAAAACGAATAGCTTCACAGATTTCAAGCCCCCGTAACAACTTCAGTTGGAGGCTTCAATCTTGTGATTAAGGTATCTAAAGTAAAATCAAAGTCCATACTATGTGAAGTTGGTTACTGGTAAACCAAAGTCAAAAGGATTTTGCAAATCTAGAAAGTTTCTAACTGTCATTTATTGTATGCAGAAAAGCTAGTATGAGTTTATCGCAACCAAATGAACTAATCTCCCGATACCATGCATTATCTGCGATTACATTATCTTTAGACCAAAAAGCATTAGTTGATTCAAGACATTACAACGAAATAAACACATCTGAAGGTGGAGTTTCAATTAACAAAACCACAGCGGGAGTAGAAAATCGATACAGAATGGTTGCGCATGAGCTGATCTACAAACAATATATGGCAAAAAGAGTTATAACGGTACACACGCAGTCATTCAGTAAGCTCTACAAGCTAGTTGAGGATTTACCGAAGTATTTTTTATGTGGAGAGTCGGAGAGGATGTGTACGCTTGACTGCGGTCATGCGGCAGTCTATACGTGGATCATGCCAAAGCACTGAACCTTGAAATCGATAAGTGTGTGAATGAGGAATGATTGTTATCCACAACGATTTCGTCGGCAAAATATGTGCACGTTTTCACATGGGGCTTAACAGCGAAATTGATAAAACATGCGCAGATAACTCGACCACATCAGGTCAGAATTTTTATGGTTTTGTCCAAGAGCGTGAAGTCGTTTTTCAAAATAGCCGCAAAAACTGATAGACTACGACCGATGAGGAAGTAGTTTGGAATAAGTAACTCTTAAATCATGGTGACGAGAAGCAGACGGTTCACTGAACCAAACCGCATAAAATGTCAGTCTCCTAACCGTCACAGTGGTATGAAAATTTAAGTGCATTTTGTGACATAACGTAATTTTTAACTATTTCTATGTTCTTGATCTGAAACAAGACTAACCTTGAATATATAAGCTCTTGTGCAGCTCTACGGGTTGCTGATAATGATTGGTCAAAACAAATGAAATGAAAAGTCACTCGCCGTGAGATGTCAGCAATTGAGGGTTGTTACCCATTCGAACCAGGAAAAATTATTGCGAAAGAATTGAAATAGAATTGTCTTTCTGACTTAAGTCAAGAAAAACTTCATCGGAATGCCTGAAAAAACACCCTGCTCTTGGTGTAGTATCACTTATATAAACTAAAAACAGGAAAGATAAAAAGGTTACCGCTTTGGCTGTATGAAAGCTGACTGATACATTTGAGGATATAACCTTATACTGGTCTCTGTTTGTGGAGTAGTCTACCGGCAGATCATAGAGCTTGTTTAGATTTGGCAGTCGAGTACGAGGCGACAAAGGGTTGTTCAGTCTATTTAATTGAGAGCAAAGCTGTGAACAAAGAAACATGACGCGTGGCCTTGTATCATATGTTTAGGATTGATGAAGTGAAGTAAACCAGAAAACAATGTGGTATATCTAGTCGGTCTTATACGCCCACAAGCATATCGATGAGGGCCACTAATCATCATCTAAGCAGTCACTTTTTTGAAACTCCTTCAAGTTCGCAGAAAGATACGCTAGTGATAGTTGAGTGGAGAAGCAGTTTTGAAAGTAAAATTTTCCCTGAATTCCTTCAGCAGTCGAAGTGTTTGATAAACAGACGCATTGCGTAAATATATCAACTAATATATGAGCTGCTTAATTTGCGCAGTGCTTGAGGGTAAGTTGTAAAATTTTAAATTATCCAGCAACGTTGCTGTTTTTATATTTGGGGGGCTGCATTAAGTATGTCGTTGTCTGGAACCATGTCAAGGTTTGGTGTCACGCCGTTACCAAAACCGAAAAGAATTTGAAAGATAACGGCAGCCTTGCAAGTTAACTTGTCAATGCTAGCAGCCTGATGATTTCAGATGGAACTGGTACAAGTCGCTCGTTTCAAGGACAGCTATAATCCCCCATTATTTCTTAAGATCAGGAATTGCTTATGAGAATAAGAGGTTCAGTCGGTTCATTTCAATCCTAGTATTTTTTTTAACAAATTGTTAACTACGCCATGTTTTCATTATTGTATATACGGTTAACAGTCTTCCGAATTTTCCATTTGTTTTAGATACAGGCCACGTTTGGGATGGCAATGTTCAACAATTCACCGAAAACACAAATCCTGTTTACTTCATACTGACTAGCGTCATATCTTTGCTTTATATTATTGTCTATCGATTCATGTGGAATCGCGTGCCACTTGCATCATCCTGGTTTGTTCGCTTATCAGCTGATTTGGTAGAGTATGACGTGGACCCACCGGTTAGTTTATCAAACTTTTTAATTAACCAAAATAATCTTTTAAAATTAAAACGCGCACGGTTAGAATTAGGGTGATATCAAGTTGAGTGAAAGGACATTGGTGTATGAGAGCAATCACATTGATTTGCTTATATAACAGAGCCGTGGATCATTGTTTTTGAAACTTCACAGAGAAAACCGTAAATTCCGTAGGTCAAAAATTGCAATGGAATTGCTTGCGCAATCTAAATTGATAACTACTAAGTCAACTGAACAGACTATGGCCAATTTGGATCGTTTATACCTTATCAGTAAGTGGGACTGCATGTGGCCACTGGAGAGTTGGAAACACGGAAAAATTATTTTATGTTGGCAGATATGAATTAGTAGAGCAAACGGCTATCTACTCGCGTGTAGTAGAACAGCCCTACTAGTGTGTTGGATGTTGCAGCTAGTTAGAATCAGCGTGTATTCACTGTGTTGGTAAACCGGATGGACGATACAGAATACGGTTAAAGGGTATGTTGTCATCATTATATTGATACTGACTGGCACCAGAAGATGGAGAAAAAAATTTCTGTTCGATATCGTCCACTTTCCAATTTGAACACTTGCCACTACTGGTTTCAACGTAGCGCGTATACGACACAATAATGCGTAAACCAGCTAATCGTCTTGTCTCTTCTGACCGATGGATGTGTATGCACAAGCACAGTAACTTCTGTCCTGCAAATTTGCCTATCCGGTGCTGCAGTGAAATTGCACTTATTCGTTAATCACCTCACTGAAGATCTGTGTGGACATCCCTTACAATTTATCAAACCTATTCCAGTGGATCACGTTGAGGGCTAGATGCGAAAGAGTTTACGTACATAAACAACGAGCAAATTGTCACTGTAGTTCTATAAAGTTTACACGAGTAAAGAACATTTACAGGTTAAAGAAAGCTGAGAATGTTTACGTTTATCTGAATGTGCGTTGGAAAGTTGGGGAAGGAAATAAACGTTGGATAACAATTTTGGTTTCAGAAGCTTCTGATTGACAAGAAATGTTACAGGACCATGAACACAGCAGAAAATAAACCATCATCTGTTATGAATATTACAGACTAGTTTCTACACAGCCAACAACACAGTCGACCAACAGCAACAGTTAAAAGTTGAGAGTATTCTTGTCCAATCGTAACTATTATTTCTGAAGACTGTGTTTAGTATTCTGAATTTATGCACCAGGTCTGTATTCAAAGTTATCTACTGATAACGCTGATATGAGTAAACTCTCGTAGGTAGTTTCAACTTGGATGCATTTAGATATAAATTCATAGCTCTGTGCAAAATAAACGATTCAGGTGATGTTTAGCTTTAGTGAATTACCCTTAAGATGGCTAACTGGGGGCAAGCAAAACATCATTTCCTAATGAAAGATGAGAATCCCAAACAGCTGACATAGCGTCTCCTGTAACACAACGATAGCACACTAAAAACAATCTCAAATTATATAGGCCACCTGAATAATATGATAAATGAAGTGCCTTGACCGGCTTTCTGGTAGTTCGTTGTAGTTTCGTAATAAAATTAAAGGGCTCCACAAAACAATAACAGAAAATTTGAATATTTAGCTCAACGTGAAGATGTAATTCCAAGTTAAGTATAAATAAAAACTATGAGCGATACGCTTCAAACAACCGAATGAGTATTCTAGTGGTCAAAGTAGCTTCCATGGTCACTAATGCGCAGCCAGAACGGAGACTAAGGTCTGTTGAAACAATCATTTCTGTGTGGCCAACCTTCTGCCCCAAAGAAGATAGTCGATGCATGTCGTGTGAAAGAGGTTTATCAAATTTGGTTTGGTTCAGCGGGGTGGCAGCTGGTTGTCAGTAAGACAAAAATGTGCAACGTTCATATTACATTCCCCATCAATGTAGCCATCAGATATTCATCTAGTTGTTTGTACCAATAACTTGAAAACCCGTAGGATTTAGGGCGTAAGTGAATTCGCGTGGCACACCACCAGTCGTGAGTTACTAACAATAACATACACTCGTGGTTCTAACACTGTGAGGACCGTCTTGAAGTAATCGGTGAGCAGTATGAAGGAAGGATTATCCATTTCTTACATTCTGTTTCATGTCCAGGACAAAATAGGTATGTTGGCCAGTAGCTTTAGATAGTTCTAGAAGGCACTGTCATCGATCACATTCATTCAATCTTCTTTAGCAACCGGCAAATCAGCGCTGTACAAAGAATACAATGCTAGATGTCAGATCACAGTGCGAATCACAATTAAGTGCCGGCATAACAGTTCACGTTTAGGTCTTTGTTATTATCCCGGTAATCGACGATATCGTTATCAGCTAGCTTTTAACGAGCTTGTCGCTATCGCTTTCTTCAACGGAGGGCAACACTATGTGCTTCGTCTGGACTTCGAAAAACGTGCATTTCCAAGGGATCAGGTCCAAGAAATCGTCAAGTGAGCATGAGAACGCCAAGGGAAACTTCTAAGTCGCTAGAAAAGCAACGTGAAACATTTTCTGATATCACCGTTGCATATCACTACAACATAAGTCAATCTTGGCGCAGCCTCTTCAACGACGGTCGCAGCTGTCTAAATTCATTTGCCAAAATCGAAACACGATATTGGTTTTCAGTATATGTGCAAACATTAAAGATTCTTCCGATTACGCTTCCGATCGACTCTTGAAACTTACTACCTTGGGGAGCTTGGGGCTCTCTTTTAAGAGTTTGCCCAGAATACCCGCTGTAAACAAACCATCACAGCGTGGCACCATTTTCCTTGACCTTCAAGTCACACGAACACCTTACAATGAATCTAGAATTCTTTTAAAAGATAACATTCCATTTACCCTAGCTGTCGACTGTGAATATGTAAATCCGGGTATTCACTCGACATGCTTCTTCCATGTAGCTGTCCAGTGAATCAATCATATACAAATCAGCTGACCTGCTGGCTCGAAAAAGTACGTGTAACTTGCTACAAAAGTATAACTACAAACGTTATGTAAATGTCTGATGTCTCCCAGTGGCGACAAATGACAGCAACAAGCTATGTCTTGAAACAAGATAATGTAAGCTATTCACAAGTGAAACATTATATCGATAAATATGTAGATAAAATTCAGGCGTTGGGTTGAAAGGAAATAAATACTTTTAAGTCCTCAAGATCCACAAGTTGCAAAGTTATAATAGTGTAAAACACTTTCACTTAAATTCCAAAAATAGCCCAGTAGAGTTAAGTAATCACCAGTATTGAAACCGCAAGGTAATCGCCCTAGTTTTTTGTAGATAAATGTTTTTGATCTAACTATTGTGTGAACTCATACAGGCAAGTATTCGGTGTTTTCTTAATCCATTCCAGTGTGATGCACATCTACTTATCACGGAAACGCTCCTTGGACGGAACGATTTTGCATACTTTTGCGATCTGATTGGCGAATTTGATGTGACACAGAAAATGTGCGTTCTTGTTTGGCAAAAAGCGAAACCTAAACGAGATTCCATTCTTGAGGCATCCCATCCACGTGACCTTTTGTTTAAAACGAGGTCGTTAGACATTGATGAAACTGAAACTGTTTCTGAAAGTTTGTCGTTTGAAGAAAGTCATGAAACGTTTTGGAATCGTGACTCTACACCAAAACAGCCTCCTGTAGAAACTCAATCGGAAAGGAGAAGGTCGATCATGATTACGGGTGTTGAACGACCGTCAGGTCGATTATCACTTGTAGTCGGAAAAAACGTTTCCGACCCCAGAAACCTAGATACACGCATTCGGAGATTGTCTTTATTAACCACGGATGGTACGTTATTTGATGAACCAACTGACGATATTGAGATGCGGAGCACCATTTCCTGAATTGGAACTATCGGATATTTCCTATTGTTTGATTGGTTGCATAAAATACTCAGTTAGCCAAATGAATTTTTTTCAGTACTTCTCAATATAAATTAAAAGTTACTGTTTCTGTGTTAGTTAATAAGAAAAACAATTATTTCCAAAAATGTAATTTGCAAAAAAATACCTCTTTTGCATGAAGTCGCTTATTTCTGTTGAAAAATTGTTCCGTTTTAATGTACCGAAATCAAACTAATCGCATTGCATAGACGGTGATTTTACAAAAGGGTCGACACTGCGATAAAGAGAGCATAGTTGTGACATGAGATTAATCAACGTCAAGCAAAAATCAAGAGGTCACTTGAACGATGAGTCTTGCTTCGTCTTTCATTGGTTTAATCCGTGGGTAAAAATCGATACGTCATTGCGCTCCATTGCGAAACCGGTAGATTAAACAAATTGGGTTGTTTCGTAAACAGAATCCATCAGCTGTGACTTGACCCGTCAGTTCCACTATTTAACCGAGCTGGTGACGCGTACGAACGCGTTCAGCTCGAGCTCTTGCGGTAAGCACAGTCGATTTGCAGAAAAAGTTTTGAAATATATATGCAAGAGAAATTTGCGTAGGTAGGCACTACTTTTTAGACGTGTACGTAGTAATACCAACTGAGACTAACTAATACTTGTCAGATATAAGTATTTACCATCAACATAAGTTAACATTCACCCCATTGTTTCAGCTACCGTAATGCCTTCACCTAGAAAACCGAAATATATGGCTTGTTGTTTGTTCAGATTTTGGACGCCTCCCTGTAAAAATCTTTCCGGGTAACCACTTTGTTGAGATAATTCAATAACAAGCTTGCACAAAGTATATGATAACATTTCATTACATTTGTACAAGCATACTTTTCAGACATTTCTATCTACGTAGCACAATTGACGAACAGTTCGATTACATCACACGAGTATAGTTGACTGCAGTTTTCCATGTGAACAAACAGCGAAACATCATTGGATACATCAGACTACCATACATTGCTGACTTCGCTGGTCGATTTTGTTTGAAAGAAACACTGACGACAGCCATTTTTTACTACTCATGCATGTACAGATAATAGTATCTACCGGAAAAAGCCCTACAGATATGCCCGAATCTCTGACCAAATATTCTTATTGTTTCACACTGTACTGCGTCGCTAATAATTGGTCGGACGCACGGAATCCAAGAACAGCTGCCAGTGCTAAGGAGATCATGAGCTGGAGGCAGTGTTTGGAGACTGTATGCTTACACCGTGTGAAGCGTGTCATTAAAGAGGTTGCCCAAGCACTGCTGCCAGCGGAAATGAAAACACGTCAGGCACACAAAACGGCGGTTTCGTTCACTGTAGTGTACATTCGAATAACTTGCAAAACAAGTCCGACAGTGGTACCGCGACAAAACCAAAGGCTGAAATTCGTTTGGGGATTGAAACTTTCTGACGTTTTGAAGGGCGTCTTGGATGTGGTCGCGATGGTAGGAAACAGGATCAAATGTAGGAAGCTGGCTATCCTGCGGAAGTTGGTGAACGACAAGATGAGGACGGTGCTGAAATCAGCCCGGAATGTCCTGCAAAGAAAGTGTGCGGCAGTTGAGAAGGCGCTGTCAGCTGCGCTTGTCTCGCGGCCGACCGCCCGCCAGGAGGTGATATGACAGTTCCAAGGAGACCTGCTTGGACAACGAGCGGAGATCGTGTAATCGCCGGGATTATTGGACAGGACTTTATCTAAGCTGCTGTCTCAACTTCTAAGCAGTTATTGATGACAGTTTGTCGGGGGTCTCTCGAAAGTTGCTGACAACCATGCCTACATTATTCACTTCCTCAGACGGAAGGATATTTATGAACTCGCGGAAACGACATGAAATTTGGGAGCTATGCTTGTAGTTATATTGAATTTGTACAAGTATACGGGTAAGAAAACTAGAAAGAGAAGCACAATGTGATAGAGCAGCTGGCGTTGGATGTGGCGGTGCTGAGATCAACCTTCGCGAGTGAGAGTGACAAAGGAGCTTCGCCAGCTGTAGGGATAATGCTCACCGGTAGATAGAGTGCTGTAACAGAAAGCCTAGAAGGTTTGAAATAAAGTACTTTCAAATTCCTCGTTTTTGGGTGGGTCAAATGAAACTGCGAACGATTGAAGGGAGTGCCATGCATATGTGTTGAGGCTAACGGGATGGCCAGTATATCGGTTGTTCGTAGAGTGGGGAACAGCGCTAATACACCGTTGAGGATGGTTGGAAACGTTGGAAGACCTAACCTAGTAGTTTATGATATGGAAGAATGCATAGTACCTACTGGCATTCAAATCGTGAAACATCGTTTCGGATTTCCATTCTTGTTACTGGCAGGTTACAATCTGGTCAGAGGTTCGTAAAAAGGCAGAATTCTTGATGAGCGAACTTTAAGGTCAGTTTAAGTGCATGCCTTTTGAGTTATCCGGGGCATCGTTAAGATTCTGAAGTTTGATTATTTGTATAATATCGCAGTATATGACAATGATAATTCGCTGTATAGCAACGAGGAATCGGAGCATATCGTCCACCCATATTTTGCCTTAAAATAAATTCAGAACTACACACTTTGAATTAATGTCAATAAGTTACTACTCGGATTGCTATCGCAGGCGTTACTAAGCCACATGCCTAGTCAAAGTAACTTCAAGCTATTGCCAGAAGTAATATCGCTTACAGTGTCCTCTGGTTCAAATTCTAGATGCAATATTTTCTGGGTAGACCCCGGGTACTAAAATCAGTTCATGAAAATTTTTATTTCGTATTTTCATCACTGTACTAACCCCTTCATAAAAATGTGGAAACTGGGTAGATCGATTATACGTAAAGAAAGTTCACACAAATGAAACCAATGACAGTGTAACTTTTGAATAGATGAGAAGCCTTGACTGGAGCACGGATGTCAGTAAGTGTGGCGATGGGAAGTACCCAAACCGAAAGAGAATGATAAGATATACTAACATAGACCTAATGCAAGCAAGACAGAAGTACATTTGGGAAGAAATATGTGACAGTTATCTTGACGCCAGACAATTGGAGACCGTACCCGTTAGATCAATTTTTTCAGGTGACGACGGACCAGAAGCCTATGGAGGGTATCAGGAATGAAAAAGATTTGGAACACAAATCAGTTTGCTGGATATTGCATTGACAGTGATAAGATGTTACGATCAATCATGTATCCTAGTGTAGAAGTTGAATCCTTGACTTGACTTTATTATCGCAATCAATCGAAGAACTTCCGAGGACGAAATTCAGGAGTTAACTGCTCGGTAGTGGAACCAAGCAGAAAGCATTAGTCCATTTGTGGATTGAAGACAAGATCATGATGAAGGTGACCGACGCTCTGGTAAAAGAGTGACGATTCCAACAAACGCTGATTAAGAGAGACTAAAAATAATCGATTTCAAATTGTGAATTGGTTTAAATAGCGTAGGCACAATAATCTCACACTGTGACGATATCAGCTTCTACGCAATAGCCTTCCGAGAAAATGGAGGAAGGAACTGGCAACAACGACAGTTATGAAATAATATACATGAATACGACCTACCTAAGCAAGGAGCAAACTAACAGAAGATTGAAGGCGATGTGACGGTATACGTGACTACTTGACAAAAATATTATTCGCTGGAAGCCAACAGGTTGGGGGTTTAACAATCGTTGAAGCCTAGTGATATTCTGTCAGTACGATCAGCTAGTCATTTAGTTAAAATGGTTATACTAATCGACTTGAACAGAGATCACTTAAATGTTGGTCAAATTAAATCACTAGCTCGACAGATCTGTTCGTGACCGGATCTAAATTCCAGCAACAAAAACATTGTATGAAACTTTAATTCACCATAAAATTAAAATAGGGCCGTTTGTCAAGACAGTCACCTCTCATGAAACTGTATGCATGCAGGTCATTGCAGACCGATTCTCGACAAGTATTACATTCTGGTTTTACCGGATTACTGTTCACAATCATAGGAGATATTTCCTATAGCTTGCCGTTCCATTTCATTTGTCAACAAGCTATCCGTTATTTGTTTCATTCGAACAGGAATTTCACGGTTGTTCGTGACGAACAATGGATCTCACTTCTACTCTTTTGAAGTGAAGGTATGGTTAGACAGCACAAGGTGTTGACATCTGCGAATGGCGTCTTTCCCTTTATGATCTATAAATACTGCTGAAAATGTGTTGAAAACGTTTAATCTTGTTGTGAGCTCTGCTGATCTCGAAATATTTACTGAATCTTGTTTTCATCGATATCTTTTTGCATCAATACAAGAAAGTAGTCCAACGGATAATTAACAAGAGTCTGGTGATGTCATTTAAATTCTGATGCCTGAGAAAACCTGTTCAATGTTTGGATTCTACAGGGGTGATATAATGTCCTCAGGACGATTTACGACCAAACGTGGAACTCGTCATTAGCAACAGTAGAAATGTATGAACCAACATGATGGTTCAACTCATCGGGGACATGATGACCACAAAATATAACGAAGCAGTGAGAACAAGACAGTGAATGAAGCTGAATATTCCGTACCCTAAGAGTCCGATGAGTCAAGCAGACCAACACAATCGATCAACTTGGATGCAGATGGGATGAGGTTTAAGCTGAAATCTATTCCATTTCTCAGCTACTCAAAACCTAACGCAAAAGTAGTACAATAGTGGGGCAATTCGGAATGCAACATCAGTGATTGGAGAACAGCTGCATATCCTCCTCTACCAATCACGTTCTCCGTTCGGTATTGAACCTTCTGTATTACAGCTTGAGACATTATACATAAAATCGCAGTCAACCAGAGTGAAATTTAAATTTCACCAACATTATTATATTGTATTATATTGTACACGTTGCCTAATACAATCATTTCCAGACCTTCCTTTCACTGCTTACCGTGGCTGTTAGAATTCTGGCGCGACTCCTTTGTTTAACTGAAGTTCTTGGTACTAAGTAGTATAACATCTCTTTCAATATGATAAGCCCTTTTGCATCCGAGGTTTGGGCCATTCGACAAGAGAATACAAATTTGACCTCATCTCATAAATCTTGACAAACCGACTCCACACGGAATTGCTTAACGCGCAACGCTTCATGACTCAAACCATTATTGGCTTTTTACGGATTTACTTCAGCAGTGACTTGCTTCAGTTGCTTGAGTGATCAAACCTTTTCATAGTGTGCATAACAAAACCGGCACACGTTAGACCTGTTGTGGTGTCAGTCTGCAGTAGGGTGTGTTGACGATCGCAGTGAGAAGCACGATCTTGTGTACAACTTGTTCTTCTCCACCCTGTCTGTTAGTATTAACATGCAGAATTTTTGCTTTTCATTTAGGTTAACACATACCTGTACGTTCTTTCTATCTGCCCTCGATGTCCGTCTTCCTTCACTCGGTCCCCATTTCCAAACAGTTTGTCGGAATAGTTTCAACTTAGTCACGGCTGGCGGGCCGTTTCACTGTACACCTACTTACAACGGAGTTGCCCATATGAGTTGTGAAACTCTAGTCACACGTGTAGTGCACACTATGGTTACCATCCACGTGATACTTTCACGTAGCATGATTCAGGAGATGGTTAACGGTTTTATCACTGCTTACTAAAAATAAAAGTGGCAGTGTGATTTTACAGATGACAATCACATACAAGATCCGGACAAAGTCTCAGCTGTTTGCAACAACAGTGATTATTGCGGAAGACCTATTACACCTAAGCCGTCACCTGAAGAATCAATCATTACCGAAATGATGATTAAATTACAGAGAAATTGGTTCAGGTGATCGTTAAACTGGCTTCATTAAATCAGTATCAAATGTTTGCATCTACCGCGTTTCGAGTTCCAGTCTTGGACGAATACTCGACTTTCGAGATGATAGTTCCTTTAAGCATGTTGAGCTACTTCTGAGTAGTATACAACAATAAAATTAATGATATCAAGAATTGCCGGAATATCCATTAAAAAATAAATTATACTAAATGCGTTGAAATTTACGATACCGATGCAGAAGTAAACTATCATGAGAGTCAAATTATTATCTACTTGGTTCAAAGGAATCCGTTTACTTTATTTTTATGTCGCTCAATGCAGCCCCGCGTCAGCGAGTGAGAAGTTCGGCTTGAAACTGAATTCGGTCAATAATGCTACTGAAGTCTTTTCTCGTACCAGCGATTTATTCTCATAAGTTAGACATTGTTCCAGTGGGTGCCGCATTGCATAGACAGGTAAGTGGTTTATCGAGCGGAGAACTTGACCTCCACCGTGGAGGTGACGAAGTGACAACCTTTCACGGTAAACACTCGATCCATCAATGAAGCTCAAATTCGTTTAGGCAACCACAGAACATACAACAATAAATGCCATCAAGATTTGTAAAACAGCATAGGTCTTTAAAAAATGTTCGATAGACCAAATTTAGGAAAATTTTCCTATTGCCATTGTTTGCTCCGTGTTTTCAAATTCTGAAGTAAAATAGCTGCTTTTAATTGGGATGATGATGTCGTAGACGAGACCACAAAGTATGTTTTCATGTTGCTTTCCACTTTAAATAAGCTTAGGAGCACTTTAACACAGCGACGTGAGTTTCGACTGACTGCTATATGCTCCAATTTTGTGCATATATTAGTTGAAGTTAGCGGTACACGTCTCTGTTTGTATTAACTACTACTGCTATCCTGATTGAGTTTGTCGATCACATACGTTTCTCGTAATTCACCAAGAATAAGCTCACATCATTTTGGTTTTGCAGCAAATCTGTTGCATAGCCTCTGATTAATGATATTAAACGGTCTCAAAGCCTACAGGTAGGCACCTGTCCAACAATTCTTGCTAACTTATAAGACATGAAGTTGAAGTTGTACGAGGGTGCGTCTACATGTGACACTGGAAGTGCTAACTAGACTACACTGATTCAAAATAACATTTATGCATTGTTTCATAGAGAAGAAACACACGAAGATGGCCGTTTCGGAATTTCAAAATAATATTTCCTTCTACAACAGTTTGAATAAACTTCACGACAAAAACCTACTCTCCCATTTTTTGTATCAAACCAGAAACACGAATACTAGCTGACTACGATCGATCGCCAAGATTGTTTGCAATGTCTGCTCAAACTGGCATGGCCAATTCATCATCTACATACAAAATTCTCACTCCATAATCAGTCGTGCGCCATTACATCTGTGTAGAACATGTATAGGAAGCATAAAGCACGTTTTTTTATTTGATGATCAGTTACATTTTCCCACCAAGATTGATCAGCAGTCAAATCAATTTTGATAAGTCACTGTCACTGGGTGAGTTGTTATCAACAGCTGGCAATTTGTGTTATTCATTTATATGGTGAACGATATCGTATGTTATCCGTGAGGTTTTGACAGTACGCTTTAGATCACGGTTTGTCAAATAGAGTTTATTCATCGGCTATGCATTTAGGTGATTTCTTACTTAAGTGACTTTAGTTATCTACTAGTTAGTTATTAATTAGTTACTTAATAAATACGTATATCATTTCCGTTAATACAGACTTTGCTTTAAGTGAATGTGGAATCATGACCGTTGAGTGAGGCAAAATTATTTAGCCAATCACAGCATACTAAAAAAAGGTCAACTTAAGATCAAAACTTTTGAACACAAGCTTATGGATATAATAACCAAAAGTAAATAGGGACAGTCTCAATATAGCGATAATTCGGTCTGACCGCCAACACAAACTGGGAAATGTTGATTCACATTGAATTTCTATGCCAGTTTCTAACAAGATCTAACAGCCAGCTTAACGGTACCATTGAAACTCTATGTTAAATAACTGGTGTTTATTTCGGCCCAAAGTAACCAGGAGTCTTTTATAAGTCATTGGTAACCACCACGTGTTTACGTTGCACATGATGTGTAACGTGCTTGTAACTGAGACTGACATACAATTTATGACGGTTGAACTCTCAAAACAAATGCTAAGTGTTCATTTTAAAAGACCCTCATTCCAAGTGAAAAAACTCAGATAAAGCAGTACACCGTATGAACTGTGTTCAACCCTGAAATAAAATGTTGTTTTGAGCTTGAACATCTTTTATTGTTCAGACCGGTTGAACTTCCTGTCGAGGCGGCCATTATTGATACAGGTTTACCATTAGACGTGTCCTACCAGCCCAGTCCCTTGGGTGTTTCCAAATAATACAGCTTAATTTAACCGTCTCTTATTGTGCTAACCCCAAAGAGAAAGCGGTCAAGTGGCTCGCGCTTGTTAACAACAAGATTGCTGAATATACCGTAATCTCATGCGGTGTTAGCCGGAGTAGTAATGTGCTCCTCTCCAATGTTTACATATGTGCACATAAAATTTTCATTCATAGTACATGCTGGTTGCTTGAATAAGCTTGTCATTTTCCTTAGCTCGGTAAAAAAACAGTTTGTAATCAGACTGCCTCAAACCGTAGTAATACTTTAAGGTCATGTTTAACTATTTTCCGGTTTTGTTCCACAGGATTCCTGAAATAAAGAATTAAAACATCGGGTAATATGAATTAGTTGAGCAAGTAGATAGAACCGAATCAACTACAAATGATGTCGAGGACGTTTGTTAATGTGACGACGGTGTGGCCGCAGAATGTACACCAGCTCTCAGGTTGTCGTCTGAGAGGCAAAAGTGACCGGAATTGTCTGCAGTACGCACTCAACAACTGACAGACATTTGTACTTAATGAATCTGAAATTCCCTTAGACATCCGTCGAACTTACTATTACACACTTCTGTGTACCTGTTTCCCAATCGTAACAGCGTGTTACTGAAATGTTTTCAAATCTTCAGTATTGACAAGATGCCAGTTATCATTACTATTCTCATTTAACCTCATTCTGTTGCATCTACAAGCCTTTTTCTTCAAGATCATGTAAATTTTATTTCCCGATTAACACAAAGTGAGAAATTCATAAAAAGTTTGTCTTTCGCCTAGTCTTGTTCAAACATATTGAAAGATCGCGTAATATTTGTATAATGATGAACTCCAACTAATTTACATAAAGAAACCTACAGATTGTTTTTGAGCTTCACAGTCAACCAATTTTATGTTTGAAAATAATCATTTTTATACATTACAAATAAAAAGTAACAGATGAAGATGAAACAAAAATTGTAAAGGAAAACTGGTTAATTCGAACAAAATTACTAATGCCATGGAAATTATTAAAATATTTTGAATATTTCCTACGGATAAGAAAGGTTATAAAAGACACATATATAATCTTTTTATGAAAGACAATCAGAATAATACTGTTGATCTCATAAGCATCAATTTACAACATCTTACGCATATTTTTTTACCACTGCAATCTACAAATCGTCTGTCTAAACAATTTCCATTGTTGACAAAATACGATAAATTTGCTTAAAAGATGGACGATCTGCTGGCTCTGTTTGCCAGCATTTTCTCATCAACTCGTACAATTTTAATCCTCCACGAGAACTCTTGGGAAATGGATTTGGTAATCGATATCCGGTCATGATTTTTGGTATGACATCTCTGGCAAGCATGCCTGCAAATAAACAAACACAGGTAAAAATGTGATTGATGTAAAAACGTATCTTTTTTCGATACTTATAGCTAACGCAACAGATCTGTAGGCGAGAAACCAACCAGGGCCATAAGCGGTTCAAGTACAACAAACTCTGGAAATAGCAACCTTATTTTCCCGCTCAAATAATCAGATAACGTTTTTTATTGAGTAGAAGCTTGTCCAGTCAGTCAATGCACACTTGTAAAAAGTGCACTAATATTGTACATTTGTTGCAAACCAGAAACGAATATCTGTCAGTTTACAGTAGTACAGTCCTCCCTGGAGAGTTCTACAAAAGTACTTTGAAGTCGCCTATTTTTGTTATACTCAGAATACTGACACTGAGATATTCACTCAACATTTCTCCTGCAAGATTAGATAGTAATTTTGCGAATTTCGTCTCCCTTTTGAACAGACCTATTTCACTACAGCTACTTAAGTGTTTGCATTACTGAAGTGAATTATGACCTCGAGGAGGTTCATCCATACCATTCTAAGTATATATTAGTCGTTTGGTTTCTGCCATAATGGATATTTTAAAAGTGCAACAAACAGGAAGAAACGGCGGACTGATGGAAACGTGTGAGAAAAGCCCACGTTTAAAAACACGAAACTACTGGAATTACCCTGGTTGATTGAATTGTCATCTGTTTTACATTCCAATGGACATATCCATCGTTAACTGTCCGTTTGCAATGGCCAAGGCCTTAAAGGATAGAAGTGGAGTTTTTAAATGCTTCTTGTTGTTCACTCACTCCACGGCCGGTTTCTTCCTTGTTTTTGGACTCAACTGTTTATCAGAATAGCCTACTGAACCAACAACTAGTCACTTACGAGCCGAAGCTCTTCTTCTGTCGGTATCGGTTCTATGTGTCTGTTAGCAGTTATGGAGTTTAAAATAATTTAAAACTTACATAAATAATTTTGCGCGCTGTACTATCAATGTGTGAAAAATCAAAACAGAAGTCTGAGTTGCAACATGCAATCTCAGTTCGCTGGAAAGATAGCACTTTTTATGGGAACAACAATAATCAACATAGCGCTGATCATCCGTAGTTCAGCTAGCAGCAGCCTGTGTGTGAGTCCTGATAATCTGAACCTTCACAATTCAGAGAACCACCCCACTTCAACCACATTACGCATAAAAATATTCCACCATCACAAACGAATGTCACAGAAACAGTGGCCAAGTGCTTCGGCTCATAATGCCCGCTCAGTCCCCGTCGAGATCAACTTTAACTAATGATTCCAGACAAGGAAAAATCTGGCCGTGGAACCTAAATTTTATGGTGAGCATGATGAAACAATCAAAGGTTTAGTTGATCACTTTTCTAACATCTACCAAGTGTGGGAAAAGTCGCCGTGATGGTAACGACTTACTCATTTTTAAACTACCGAAACTTTCGGTATAAACTTCTAAGCTGGTAGCTGATGCGTCTATATGCTTAGTCCCTTTAAGTTTATCAGTGGTTGACAGAGTTGGTAGAGCTGTATGATGGTGGTTTCAAGTTGAACACCCCTCACACTTATTCGCACCGTTTGCATTCAAATAAGCCTTCCAATCAGCCTCTTCCAGAAAAACATCTAGACTCGAGTCTTGCTACTGTTAGAGTTCTTCAGTAATGAAAAATCTTGTTGCGGCCGGGACTAGGACTTCGGTCATGCTCTCATGGTGGTGTTTTCGTGAGACCATTGAAGCCTCCAGGATATTCCTTCGGATTACAACTTTTGCGTGAAGTATCCGGATCGTGTGTGTCTTGAATAAATCATACAGCTCTTTGTGCCTCTCAATATATGCTGCACTTAAGAATTGTGCGTGGTTGACACTTACTGATTTTCTTAGGTTAAAATTCTTCCATAATTTTACGCCAAGCAGTCTACGGTGATGTTCGATGCTTGAATATATATATATATATATATACGTTGGTATTTTCAGTAAACCATGTAACAACTAAAATGTTCATGAGAAGTGATTCCACCAATTGCTTTCGAAATGTTCAACAGTAAAGCATAAACCGTCGTGTAATCAAACATTTCTGTCCTATTAAATCTGTGACAATAGCAGAACTGACGTGTTTCGAATGCATCGAGCTGCCATTGTAACCATTGTGAATTTTATATTTATACCTTGCAAGAGAGTTAAATGAGAAAGACCAAAAGCAGGTTTTCAGAAGACTTAGCACGAAGCAGACTGGATCGTTATGCTGGGTACTTGAATGGCCAAGACGGGTTGTGAGCATGATTTGAGGACACCTGAGTATTTTGTCGAGTTCATAACTACCTACTCAAATGTTGCCTATGGGTTGCCTATCAAGAACGTGTTTGTAGCAGGATCACTTTACTTGGCATTTAGTTAGTAATATGATTTCTCATAAAAAAATATCAAGTGCTGCATGGCTATATTTAGACACATCAAAGTGACTCATGTGGGTCATCGAATGGATTTCGTTCTATCCACTGAATCGATATGCACGCTTCTTTCTCACATGTGCTTATGGAGAACACTTCCACCTGCAAAAACTTCAAGTCTGGAAGTCTATTTGCTAATACTGTATCCAAGGTTGTTGTCCTGTCAATTTATGGGACTTGAAATCACATTATCTTCCTCTTGTTAAATGAGATACGGAATACCTAGTTTGCATATTACATACATCGGGAAGAGAAACCCAAACATTCTTCATTAGTTTCTTCTATTTTGGAAGTTGAACGTGATATGAAGGTAGTCAAAATGAATACTTCCATCTTTATAGAGAGTGAAATCCTTTGGTCTGTTTTTACTGAGAGCATCATTTTGGAGTTTCATGGGACAGCGACCGACAATTTAAGAAACACGCAAGTCATATCTGTGCTTATCTATTTGACTAACTCGACAGTGGGGTCGCAAAGGTATGGTGTTCCTCCTAAGTGATGTTTTGATCGTTGAGTTTAGTGAACACGAAATATGTGGCTTGTCGTCTTTGTCGGTCTGCCAACAGCTTCAAAATTGGTGCCTCAAAAGCAACCTGTTTCCCTATGAAACTACTCAAGGACACTATGGAAATAATTGCTGCTGCATGAAAAAAGATGAGCTGTCCAAACGGTAACTGATACACAAGTAATTCATGAAGTGATCGACTGGAAAAAATAATTAAACAGCGGCAATTCGAACACGTTAATTAAACCTATTGCCGCAGCTGTAAAAGCTGTAAAAGCCTAAGTACTTCTCAGCCCCGAGTTATTTCCCGATGCTTACTATCTCAGCACTCTCATGGTAGCATGACTGACTCAACAAAACAAATCGACCCGGTACCTTCTTCATTATAATCCGCTTCAGGTCCTTCCTGTTTTTTCTGTCTCATTTGATGCAGCATCTGGTTAGTTATTTGTTCAGCCTACAATTTTTTACAACTGGAATAACAATGGATGATAACATAAAGCGTTCTATTGTTATATTTTTCCAGGTCATTATGTTCAGTCTTTTCAGCAATTTGTCAACCATTAACTACAGAGAGATAAGAGACGCCAAGCTTCGTAAAGTGTATTGGTGATCAATCAAGTGCCGTTCGACTTGTTGTGCAGTATTGCCAAAGTTCACTGTGGAAAATTCGGAAACTTCTAAGAGTTTGATGGGTCCCGATCGGGGAAGAAAATAATCTGTTATTCTTTATGCTGCCATAGTCAAGCTGATACACCCGTTTCTTGTCAAGGCACAGTCACGTATCGTAGAGTTGTGTAGATGGCAACAAACATCACACTACCTCAAACTTGTGAGTAAATATTGTATAAATTCATCCAGTACACTTTGCGGGGGCACCTTTACGTTATTGTTCCCTTTCACCGAAGCCCAAACATGCTTATCCAACCGGAAGAAGGACAAACTCTAGAAGGCTCTAAATTTTTCTAACGCGATAAATCAAACGAAATGATATGTTGCTACAGGCCGCATTTTTCATCAAAAACATCCCAGTGTGTTTAGCTTTCATGGCATTGAACCGTTTATACTTTACCTCGTTTATATTTCAAATGTTGTCGGTACGTTAAGCCAGACAGATTCTTTACAGTTGCTTAGATCTGAAAAACTCACGTAACCGGGTTTTTCATTAAAAAGTGTTCGGAAGGTCCTTCTGGAAATATTAGTGGACAAACATTTTTTGAAGATAAAATGTCATCAATTTGTTTGCTTGGTCATCTCCAACAATAACAGCAGGACCACGTAAAGAACGACCTTTATCACCTGTGGAAATTGACTGGTAGGTAAGGTCTTTTGAAAACCTCGTTCACTTTCCGCAGATGATGAAATATTGCTCTGTTTTGCTTTGCCTCCTCATGTTTCTCGTTATCTTTGATGTATTTACTACTGTCAGCAAGGTTGTTTCTGTTCGTGCAATTAACATTTTCGAACTGTCCATTTAGTGTGCATCCAACATCAACGCTAGACAAATCTTTCAGTCACGCCTCATGCGGTTTTCCGCAGAAGGATTTCTAGTTCGTAATAACTTTATATGGTAGTTCTTCGGTTGACAAAAAGCTGCAACTGGTCATTAAGAACGATCAGCTGCGGGTCAATTTTACAATCCATTGTTTGGTTTATATGAAAACATTATGAACTTTATACGTCTAGGCGCAGTTCTGCCTACCTGTGTGTTCAGTAGGAAGGCCTCAAGAAAGAGCTAAAACCGAACACCTTCAACGAAAACAATGTCACCACCCAGTTTTACACCGTACATTGTTACGGGATTTTCTTACCAGTATGGATCCTTAAACATGTAATGAACAGAGAAGATATCAGCTAGTCTGGCCAACAAGTATGTTCCCATTTGCATTTTTGAAGCGTCCACTCAGACGACAATGAGTTTAAGGCCGGAGAATCCTGTAACTTACGAATCACCAAAGTCAGTGATTAGTTGTCACCTGTTGACATGTCAACCTCCATTATACTTTAAGCAACCGATTCTAAGGTCTTATTAAACGTAAACTGCGTGGGCTCCGGAATGCAAACACAGGAAAATCAGTAGTCAGTTAAAGCCATTCATTCGTGTACAAATAATCACTTATCCATAACACGTTGTCTTGAAAACAAGTATACATCGTTGTGTGCAGGCATGGATGTATATGAGTTGTTGGACTTGCCATTTTGCCTTGCAATGCCCATAGAGATTTGATAAATTTAAGCCTTATGAACATATCTGACTGTAGGCAGCGAAATTTGCTCTGTAGATTGCTCAAAACCATTCTTGACTATTCTGATAAAAGCTTTCAGAAAAATACAATTATCATCTTTCTTCTTGAGTCGTTTGGGCAAACGGACCACCGACAGCCATAATTACAGCTGGATGTTCATTCAAGTTTGGCTGCGGGTTACTGGTGTACGGTCAACAAGATCGTCTGTAAGGCACTTGTACCGAAAGTTGACCTCTCGTTGTGGTGCGTATACACCACTATTATGCTCTTACAAAAGCGAAAGTCTAATCCAGTGCTTCCTCAATAGAGGTTAACTAAAACATCTCATTTTATACGAAGCTGCGGTCAGGTGTACATTTCGGAATCATCAGGACACGCGACCATTTGATTGACTGATTAGGTTGGGCAATCTGTGGTGTCCGGGTCAAGTACTTCGAATGTCATCTTAGCGTTTACCTCACTGAATATACTGTACTGAAACCACCAATAGTAAGGTAGAACCGCCTGATGGTGAAGCAACCACGTGACCACGAAATATGAAGATCATGACTGAGTGAAGTGGCTGAGTATCGCCTGCCTGGTTGGGGTTTTCGGGATCACTGAAATCGCTAGCTGGAAATGCTATGCGAAATAACAATGCATCGTAGTTAGTGGTACACATACATTCACTCCATTTCTAGTTCTTCTAATTAGGTTTGCGTTTATCAGCTGTTACCATTTCGTGTAGCAAATTTCTCTTTTTCTAGGTTATTTAGAATCCTTGTTGCCATGAGCAATAGCCTGTGACACAGTATCTCCTCATCGGGCTCATGGATGTTGCGAATGAACGAATTTATGATGTTTTGTTAATGTCACCTATAATACTGGACTGCTTATAAGCTAGAGTTCATCCCAAATTTAGATTTCCACAGTCTGGTTTCTTTTAAGTTAACAGATCAACAGTAGTACTAATCAGCTATACGGTCGTAGAGAAAGTATAACCATCAGTCAGAAAAACACACGAAAAGTTTTTCTACAGGCTTTTAGGATTGCTAGAATTTTAATGTCTACTAGATTTGTGGAAATGACAGCAGCAAATTGTAAATTTTAACTCGTAACCTACTAGAATGGTAGTGAACGAACGTATGACACATCAAAGCAGAAGAGATTGCTATAGTACTTACCCTGATAAGGCATCTGTCCACGAGAACCGATTTCGTACATTACCACACCGAAAGACCAAACATCTGATTTGGTACTGAAAGTATGAACACCGGCTGCTGCTTCTGGTGCTGTCCATCGTATCGGAAACTTGGTTGCTATCATACAAGTGTACCGAACGCAGTTATTATTAGAAGCATAATGTAAAATAACTTAAATTTCGTTTACTTTTAAAAATAAACGCCGAGATAGATTATCAAATCATTTTTTGGGTCTGATGATTGTGCAAACCGCACGTTTATCATGCACATTCCTAAGATTTGTCAGACTACACAGGACACTTATAGTTGTTTTGTTATTTCAATTAAGCCTCCCAAATGGACTGAGTAGCACCAGCCTGTGATATTTGAAACAAACACATTGTGGCTCTCTAAGTTGCGGTACTTGTTGACCAGTGTGAAAAACTATCATAGAAAGGTCGAACAGAAGTTTTGTTAGATATTATCAAATAGCAGCATCTTTGTCAGTTGTGATCCCCATACAGGATAGTTCCATTCGATCCGTTTCAGCAAAATGCATAGAAAAAACGAGTTGTGAATTTCGTTATGCGCTCATGCGTTTTACCGGCGTCTTTAATCAGCGAGAGATAGGGGAGATTGAACCCACTCAAAATGGCGCAGTTAATACCACCAGAGTCTAATCGTTTGCGACAGCAACTGTTATGCATACAACGGGTTGTACACACACAGACCGGTAGATATGATTAACTTACCCACAATTGATGAGGTTACACAAAATGCACATATTCAAAATTATTGATCACTGGTCTACATTGAAGAAAGCCTGCACTGAAAAAAGGCTACTTACTACGTATATGATTTTAGTTTTGGTATATATGTAGAGCCGACTGTCTGGTGCCGTAAGAGACCTTTGTCCACAAAGTGGTTAATATTGAGATTTTATTATATAGACAGATCTGAACTTATGTCTGTTGAGTAAAACTGAACGGTCTTGATTTATACTTGCTTGGTTTAACCCATTCAGCTACTCAGACAATCAGGATCACCCAGGTATCTCCTGAGACCCCAATGATACAATCACTTTCGAGGTGAGTGTTGTTTGTGGTCAAGTTAGTGTATGGGCAATTGTACTCGTGATTAGAAGCTTACTGGCCTCGTATTTACTCGTGTATTTAAGAACCAAATAACAATTGAAGCCAGATAATTAAACTAAAGTTTTCTTTGACTTTAGAAGCAAAACCTACAAACATTTTTGTTACACTTACGACATACCGTCCAACCAAACAAACCCTTCCCAAGATCTTGTCAGGCATTTTGATCTGAATTGAATTTCAGAGATTTACGTCAGATTGAACATCAGGCACATTCGATCACAGTACTTGTATTTAGATTAGTCTATCGATCAGTCCACTATGTAAGGAAGTACACGATTCGAGTTTCGCTCTTATTAGAGCTCAACACTCGTGCATATCTTTGTTCAAGCCGCATTTTACACTCTGGTCCTTGCGTAGTAAAACTAACATGTTAACAAAGTTTTGTGCTTTAGAAAATTCAAATACTTCAGATACTTTTAGGTCGGTGTGAACTTCGATGGAGTTTCAACTTTTTCATCGTTCCTGATATTT